>VZTT01053395.1:0-60315 GCA_013400855.1 Buphagus erythrorhynchus
TAAAATTCCCTTCCCCTCCCAGCACCCCAATCCACCTTGCCTCAAGGCAGTGGAGGCACAGGGAAGTGGGAGCCCTCAGGCCTCACATGGCCACAGAGCTTCACGTGGTTTTGTCCTCATTGCCCCCACATCACAGCTGAAGAAATTATTATTATTCTCCTTTTCAAACTCACTGTTGGTTCTTGGAATATGTATCCTCCTGCTTTTGGAAAAGCTAGATTAGATCTGATCCCATCTTTGAGCTGTGCTGTTCCACGAGGAAGATGCAGCTCACCTTCCACACAGGGAAAATTTACAAACTAGGTGTTAAAGTGTTCAAGGCATTCACACACAGGGACGATGGGGTCAGCACGCCAGCATCTGGAGTTTCAGAGAGCATTCCAGATGGCTCCTTACCCAAATTTCCAAAGGAGAAGAGCTTCCCCATGGTTCAGGAGGCTGTGAGAAGGCACAGAACAAGCTGCAGTCCTGGTGGTGTGGCAGAGGACACTTACCCAAGGCACAGCAGTTAATGTTTAACTCTGAGCTCTCCCTTGTAACTTAAAAGGAAAACCAAATTTGGCTCCAGGAGGGAAGTGGGATCTCTGTGCTGTTTTCTCCCAAGTGGTGAGCTGTGTGTGCTGAGCTCTGCTGTGACAAATCTCTCTGTGTCCCCTCTGCCAGGTATCCCCCTGGGATGGTCAGTGTGGCTCCAGGAGGAATCCCAGCAGCTATGGAGGGCATCATTCCAGGAGGCATCCCTGTCACTCACAACCTCCCCACAGTGGCACATCCTTCCCAAGCTCCATCGCCCAACCAGCCCACAAAACACGGGGACAACAGGGAACATCCCAACGAGCAATAGCAGATAATTTAAAAACCATTCAATAAACTTAGGACCAAGAGACATTGGAAAAGAAGTTATACATGAACTAAAAGAGAAGAATTTGATACGGAATTTGTAATGTTGATTTTGGACAGGCGCATCATTGATGTTCCAGTGTTCCCGACAAAGCGACAGCAGCCAAGACTGGGGAGAAGCCCTGGAGAAGTCACCTGCTCCCTGCAGTGCTGAAAACTAGGATGTGATACATTAATGAGCAACTTCTGTTATTGTGTGTTGAGTTTCCTTCGTCTGTGCATCAATCACATGAATAAAAATGAATTTCTTTCCCCCCACTCAGTTCCTTGGGAAGGACAGGGCTCCTGCAGTGTGGCCATGCCACTGAATTAAGCCATCTTTACAGAGTTAACAAGAAACCATTGTGTGGCTTCAGCCCTCTCCTTTCTCTTGCATCTGGTGACCTCTCCTAACGGGGGGCAGCAGTCCTGGCTTAGAAGTGGAAGAAAAAGAAAAAAAGAAAATACTCCTCCTCCTCTCTGCAGTCTCACAGGGCCAGTGCTGTGTAACAGAAGTTCTCCTGCCAGGTCTAAGTTCCAGCCATTCCAGCCGGGATCTGTGGGATGGAGAGGGCAGAAAGGGCTCCTGGCACTGACCACTGCCCTCCCAGGCTAAGGAAAACCAAACTGCCAGTCTCTTCTCTGCCCAATACACTGAATAAAGTAGCTGTGCATCCACCTACGCCCTGCAATGATGCAAGAAAAAAATAAAAGAAAAAAAAAAAAAGGAAAAAAAGAAAATAGTAAATTTCACACACTATTTGTACTCAAATATATTTTCTCAGTTTTAAATCTGCAGCTATTTTATCAAGTGGAAAAAGTCTTGAGCTGGAAAGGGTTCAAGAATAATGTTGCATTTCCTTATGTCTCAGGAAACACTTTTTATGGTAACTTGTCAGACTGTCTATGAACAAAATCCACTTTTTTAGACATTGATAAAAGTCTTCTTTTCTTCACGTGATATTTTATACAAGAACACTTCAAGATGTGTTATTAGATGTGACTGATTTTAACAAATCCTATTAGATTTGTATCAACTAGCTACATGTTATATTCATAGTCTTTTGTGAATCATCGCCTTTTTGTTTTTAAAGATGGCCTGTTTTGAGCCTTTGTATGGGTACATTCCTGTTTCTGTGACAAAAAAAAAAAAAAAAAAGAAATCTTGAGCTGTCCCAAACAGACAAAAAAAGAAACCAATGGCTATCAGTATGTTTTGTTTTAGTGTGTTACCGTTACTGTATTTGTTTATTGTAAAGGTGGACATTTAGCGTTCAGTGCAGTTTTCAATAAAAAGTGATAAAATTTCTATAATTTCTGAAAGGCAAGAGCTCTCACTGCAATCTGGGGCTTGGAGACACTGAGAGGTAACCATAAGGTACAGAAACATAATTCTGGTCACACTTGGTGAATATTTACAGTCCAGTGGGAAGGGAACGTCCCTTCCAACTCAGACCATTCTGTGAAGAAGAGAGCACTGCAGGTTTCCACTAAGCTACAAAGGTGGCTACAACTCAAACAACATTTTCTCTACATTCTCAAGAGCTGAAGCATTATCAAACCATTGGAAAATAAAGCCAAAAAAGTGCTCAAGAGGTGCTGGTGGCTTTGAGCCTCACTGGGCAAAAGGCCTGTTCTTGTTTCCACCCTTCTTTCCCACTGTGTCCAAGTGCCACACACATGGAGTTAGATGGGGACTAAAAACAGCTGAAACCAAAGTGTCCAAGTTACAAAACTCTGTATTTTGTTTGCTTTAAATTAAACTGAAAACTTGGTTACCAGCTTCAAACGTCCAAAAAAGAGGTCACCTGTTACAGAGTGATTGCTCCTTGTCAGTGCTAAGCACAGCCCAGCAGTGAATTATCTGTGACCTCTGAGAAACTGGGATAAAACAGGTCAGATACAGGGGAAGTGTTTGGGAGACACTGAAATGACCATCAAAACCAAAAGGAAAACATTTAATTGATGTTAAGGTTTAGAGTTGTTTTAAAAATAAACGAGCCCTGGTACTTTGTTTCTCAATAATCCAGTACCTCCCTGTGCCAGCCGTGACTCTGAGCTCAGAAAATGCTGGAGCTTTCATCCAACACCCAACTTCCCTTTCAGCCAAGACCAAGGACACAAGTGCCACAAGCTCAACAGGAGCAGAGGTTAAGCCATCCCAAGGGTTACAAGTGCCTGCAGGGAGAACACCAGCAAAACATGCAAACATTGGAGCCTTGGAAGCGGAAAGGGAAGAATATCATCACACCAGGAGCTGCAGCTCTCAAATGGAAAATCACTGGGCAAAGAAATGGGAGATGAACAGCTGCTGCTGAAGGTTTGTGGCTGACAAAGCCATGATACTGTTGTCCCACTCAGGGAAGGCAGACAGGAAGGCTCTCCTGGGATAATCATCTCTTTCTCCAGGGAGAGCTCCAGAGATGTCAAAGTAGCTGTCAAAAGCAGCTTCAAGGTGACAAACATTAAATAAAACTTTTTAAAAAGGGTATTAGGGGAAGTTACTGAATAAAAGGGAGGAAAAGCAGCAATTAAAGTCTCCAAACACACAAACCAACCCGGGTAATGGAGGAAACACAACTCCAGGGTATTTGCCATAAGCCATGCAGCAGAACTTTGGAAGAATCCAGAATTACTAAATTTTAATATATTAAAAACCAAAAGAAATACAGGGATTTTCACTGAGGAAGTCATAAATAAAACCAGAAAAAAGTCCTGACCAGCTGTAAAGGAGGTAGCAATGAAAAGCTAAGTTCTAGGGAAGCATGTGCTGCTGCGAGCAATATATGAGGAAAATAACATTGAGAAACCCAGTTTTTTATATATATTTTCATGGCTGAAAGTGCAGAACTTGCTGACAAGCTGCAGGGGAGTGTGTGCAGATTAGTCTCAGTGTCTGTAAACTTTGAGGTGTGTGATTGAGGAGCCACTGACATACACTGCAGTGCGAGCATGAAGCCAGGGGTTGCAGCTCTTTAATCTACAGGTACAGGAGATTTGGATTACTCTGATTCTGGAAAAGACACTTCACAGGCCCTGTGGGAACTGGTGAAGTGTGTGAACCTGAACAGACCATTGTACAGCACATCAGAACAAAGCAATAATGATCAAGGAAGCCAAGTGATCCAAAGTACCTGGACTGTCCTGTCGGAGCGGAGTGAGAAATTCATCGGTGCATGCGTTTGAGAACAGCTGAACTGGCCACAGGGACTGCACTGCTCTGGGAAGGGCTGGGGGACAGGGACACAATGCAGGCTGCCCATGGACAGCAGGAGAGGAGGGCAGGAGGGCAGGGCCAGTTTGGCTCAAGGTAGATTTTCACATTGGTAATTCTCCCCTTGGGACAAGGAAGCTTTGCTGCCCTGAATGGAACAGCACTGCCAAAGAACAGGGGTGGGAGGTGAAAACTCCACAGCATCCTTGGAGCAGCCCAAGGAATCAGGGCCTTTTCCTTCTGTCCACAGGGCAGCTGGTCAGGGGCAGGCTGGGATCTGAACTTACAGGTCTGGCCACTGACTGAGAGCTCCTCAAGCTGGCTGAGTTAGGATCCCCATGGTCACAGCACGACACACAAACCACTCCAGCACGGAGCAGCTCAGGGCACGGAAATCCTCATCCCAGCTTACCCTGCATTCAGCTCTCCTGACAGAAAAGCTTTACATCCTCAGCTAGACAAGGTATATAAAAGGATTTCACTGCAAGGTAAGGAAAAAAAAAAAAATCCCAATTTAGAAAGGGAACTTGAACCAGGACCATGCGCTCATGAAGAACCCCTCTAGTATCTGGGGTTGGGTGGTGAATTTGGTCACTCACACATGGCAGAGCAGCATTCATCCTTCACCTGGAAATCTGGGCATGCACCAAGCAGAGGAAATTCTAATGGCCTCAAAGGGTGAAGACATAATAAACCTCATGGAATCTAGGACGGGAAAATTGCAGAATTAATACAGTACTTCATTATTTCTTTACTTTCGGTGTCATCACCAAGTTTCTGTAGGAGTTGTGCACGTTTCAACACCATCTAAGCAGCATTTGGAAGAAAAAGCAGCAAGTTCCTCAGGGTTTCCATAGCTCTGAACTACATAAAAATAGGTGCTATGGGGCTTCTTTCCAAATTCTAATTAAAACAATTTCACCTACTGCAAAATGTCTTACTCAACCACCACACCATCAAAAGTGCTTTTCAAGACAACCTGAATTGCACTGTATATGTTAAAACTGGCATTAACCTTTAGTGTTTCAGTGAGATTTTTAGATAAACTTTATCCATTACAGGTTACATGGCTAAAGTTATCAAATATAATAAAATTTCTACTGGAGAATATACTCTGAACTTACAGTCTTAGGAACTTACATAAGTTTAAGTATGGCCACATCAATCAACATGCAAGAAATTCCCAGGTTTACATACTGAGAAATATATAACAGTGCTTTTAAACAACTTGAGCATAGATTCTTCTTTTTAATTAGAACTGCCAAGTGGATTCTCACTAGATTTAGTGACCGAGGAGTAACCTTTAAAAAGGTGTTTTTTCATTTGCAGCAAAGTTTGAGTGATAAAGAATAAATGATAAAATTATATCATTTGTAACACAGCAAGACGGAGTTTTGACAAGATTAAATTCTCAATTGTGTTCAAGTTCTCAGATTTCACACAATTTTCTTTAGTGTACGCTCACAGGAATAAAATCCCTATCTTTTAGGTCACTTCTCTGAATAAATATCCTTATGTATACTGAAAGGAATCTATTAACTATTAGAAGAAAAAAAAATGTAAAAAAAACCCCAGAAAGCTTTTTTAGGAAACAAATTATTTCACTCAATGAAAATTTAGCTTCTCTTCCAGTTTGTTCCGTAGAATTTAGGCTTTATTATGTGGGCACAGCAGTAACTAAAATATTAGTAAAATAATGAACGTATTTTTGCTTGTGACTTGCTGTGGATATCTGTGCAAACAAAAAAAACCTCTCACAATCTGACCTGGGCACTAGTGAGATTTCACAGGAAAGGGCCTTTCAGGGAATTGTCAGAGTATCTAAAAGGTGATGGAGAAGACCAGGTTCTACTGTAAAAGAATCTCAGAGGGAGGAGATATCCATCCAGCTCACATGTGCTTTCAGAAGTGCCCTTAGTTGAAAAATTTCTCTGCAATAATTAAGATGCTGGTATACGTTTCCTATTACACAACCTCTTACACAACCACATGCGGTACATTTATAGACAGATTTACAGTCAGAAAGAAAAATGGGGTTGGTTTGGTTTGTTGTTTTGTTTTTTTTTCCCATCTTGATAATAAAATTAGCTGTTTTTTGTTTCTTTTTTCGTGTTTTTATACAAACTGCAGTCCAGCCCACTCGGCTCTCTCCAGGCAGCAGGATGAGCGTCCATCCTCTCCCCGTGCTGTGGGAGAATCCTTCCCAGCACGTATCCCCTAGACACGGGTCGTTGCACACCCAACAGCTACAGCACAACGCTCACTCGGGGTCACGCACTCTGCGCTGCTCATTTGCACTTTATTGCCCCTCACTCGTCGTCGTCGTCCTCGTCCTCCTCGCCGTCGGACAGGGACGTGCAGGGCCGGATCTGGCGGTAGCGGTCCAGCCACTTCTCCACCATCTGGGTGACCAGCGGGTGGTTGCGCCGGCGGGAGCTCTTCTGCATGGCCACGAGAACCCCGCCCTCCGTCACGCAGCAGTCCAGCCACTCCCGCAGCAGCTTCTCCTGCTGCTCCTCGTTGCCTATCTTTGGGGGACACAAAACACCAGGAGTGAGGCTTCCCCAACACCATTCCTGCCCCATCGCGTCGCTTCGGGCTCTCTCCATCTTGTCCAGCCTCTGTTCTAGGGAGCCACTCCAACCCATCACACCCAGAGGCTCCAAAAGGAAAACTGATGCCCACTGCACTTTCAACCAAAGGTTCAAGGCTCTGGAAGTACCCTCCTGCTCTTCTCCCCAGTTTTTCACATGTGTATTTCCAGTTATTTTTAAGCATTATTTACCTGCAGTAGGCACCGTATATAAGGAGGGAAGTCCTAAAAGAGCTTTCTGGCTTTACAAACACATTTTTAGGAGCCTAAGTTCTCGACATGAAATATTTGCTCTTCTAAAATATAACAAATATCGTGCCTTACTGAAGAAACATCCCTTTCTAGATCTAGACTTGAAGCTCAGTTTTTTCTCCCTTTATTTAGAATGCCCGCTCTCTGCAATTACTTCAGCTTTCCAGCCCTCCCTTCACCCATGCACACTCTTTAGTGAAGTACTTCCATGTCTATCATGGTTGTTAAAGCAAAAATGAGTTGAGTTTCATTAGAATAGAAGGTGGAAAATGCTGCAACTATGGGCCAGTATTTGTGCTGCACTTTTAGGAAAAGAAAAACCTAAAAGGCAGATTTCAAGTTTTGCTTTAGTGACAGAACCCTTATTTTTGGGTCCTTTTCTACGTATGCTGATATTCAGTGTTCTCAGGCCCAGGGTGGGATTGTTGGGGTGTCCTGTGCAGGGCCAGGAGTTGGACTGGGAATATCTTTGTGGGTCCCTTCCAGCTCAGGACATTCTGTGATTCTATTCTATGATTCTGTTTCTGTGATTTACATGGACAATGAAGTTTACAGAGCTATAAGCATCAAATTTGTGGGAAAATACCTTTCAGAATCAGCTGGAATGATGGGGAAAGGAGCAGTATTACCCAGAAGAGCACACTCCCTGAAATTCTTTGGACACCAAAAACTCGGGGCTACAGAGATTGCTGACAAAGTCACCACCACACACCAGGTGTTTGTTTCTTACCTCTTGAGCAGAAAGGAAGTGAATGTGCAATAATTTCCTCTCGCTGTCCACCAAGGGTAGGAAAGTAACAGTAACATCATCGTCAGTGTTCAAATTAGCACCAGCGCCTCGATTGCCATAGCCATCGTTCTCCATGGCAACCAGGGCGGAGAAATGGCCCCTCGTGTAGCCCAGAGCTATGGGACTCTTCCAACAAAAACTCTGTTCCCATAACAAAGGCAAATACACACCTGTGGGGAATGAAAGCACAGCACAAGGCTCAGAACTGCTGTTCAGCAAGGAAGGATTTTGACACAAACCTTGTGGTTTGGGCCAAACAAAAGCGCATCATATTTAAAACATATATGGTTTGGTCTACACTGACACAGGTCACACTCTTCAGTAGAGCTAATTGTTATTAATTAACACAAATTAAGTATCTTTGCAAGGTTTAGACAAAGATTACAATCACAACCAATAAATTTTCACAGCCCTACAATTTATGGCCTATAGTGCAGTGATGAACAAAAAACAAGGTAAGAAAAGCAGCCTTTTATGTTTGGTAACTCGTCTTAAAATTGAAGAAAAAAAAAAATCAGATTCTGCATCACAGAAATAAAAGCTACAGTCAGATGTCTATTTTTACCAGAGTAAAAATTCCACCATCTGCTCACAAAACTTATTATTAAAGAACTCACTGCACAAAATGTTACTCAGCACTGATGTAACCCATCCCAGAGAACAGGACTGCTCATATACAGTACTCACAGATTAAATTAACACACATCAATTATTCATATCAATTAAAAAAAAAAAAAAAGAAAAAAGCACCAAAAAGCTGATACTACTTTGCTCAGCTACAACCAACACCTGATGTCACAGATTCTGAGAAGAACTGCATTTTTTCTCCTCACCATTTTTAGCAATTAAGACAGCAACTCGCTCAAGATCTCAAAATAAAACTGGAACTCCTTTCTTTCAGGAACGTAAATAATTCTTGGTGTGTACTGCTGCAAGACAACTTAAGCAAAAGCACAGCTCACCTTGTGACAGGTTAAAAATAGCCCCCACATAAACTCAAGTGCACATGTAGCATAGCAACCTCTCCTAGTACAGCTGCTGCTGCAAACACAGCTCCTCCGACAGCCACCGAGAGGGAAGGGCAAGGCTAAAATGGGAATCCGAGGCAGGGGGTGGCTCTGGAGGTTCTGCTGAAGTTTTGAGCTCATCTTTTTGTACTGCGGTAAAAATTTGTGAGGACTACCGGTAAATAACTGTTCCTTTTTCCTCCCCCATCCTTGTTTTTGTATTGGCAATCAAGAGCTACCTAAAAGTCTGGTCAGTTGTTTAAGATTCACACAAGTTTTTACAACACCTCGATTTAAAGACAGATCCTTTAAATACTTTCTTAGCCTTCCCTTCCTCCTGTCCCCATCACTAAGTCTCACTCTACAGCAATGTTAAACACAAAAGGTGAAGAACACGAGATAAGTGTTCACCAAAAAGTTTCAAGCCTTTGCATTTAGGGAAAGAACCAAACATCCAGTCAAAATTCAAATTTACATGAAGATCCATCCAGCCACCTGTAAGGAAGACAGTCCCTCAATTCCTGGGAGCACAGCTATGTGACCTTTCAGGGCTGAAAGTCATCTGTTTGCCTCCATCTCTACACTGAAATTCAGCAAGTGTTTGGAAATCTTCTTTCACCACTGTTTTATCCTGGTGAAAATTCCACATCAATCATTTCCCCAAGACAGAAGGCTGTGCTACACTTTCCATTCCTCCTTAACGCTGTGATGAGCTCCACAAGAAAAGAATTTCAAGCATTGCCAGGGAGAATATCTAGTGCTCTTAGGAGTTATAAAAGTCACTCTGATATAAAGGCAGAAGGTTGTGCAACAATTGACATGAACACAAGCCACAGAAAATAAAGAGTACAGGCTAACACCTATCCTGAAGCCACCCATATAGGATTTAGTTTCTCCAGCCTGACCTGATGATCAGTCATCTTCTTTTAGGGCTTAATTTTAAAAGCTGTATATTTGTACCACTAAATACACATGGCCAGACCAGGAGGGTCTGACCAGGGTCATAGTTAGGGCTTGAGCAAACAGAACTTCCACCACTGAAGCTTTAATATTTAAAGAATTAAGTCAGCTGGAATCTGGGAAACAAGGAGGCTGGCAATTAGGGGATTCACAGCAGCTACAGCAAGGATGCCAAGCTGGAACAAGGAATCCCTGGAAAAAAAAATTCCTGTCAGTGAGTATTTTAGGGGTGGCTAAGAGAGTGCTACAAACTGAATCATCATGTCGAATAAGCATTAAAAAAATTCAATTCCCCATTTCTATTATAACCCACAATTAGAGAGTGGTTTGGGTTGGAAGGGATCTTAAAGCCCATCCAGTTCCACTCCCTGCCCAATCTTCCATATCCCAGGTTGTTCCAAGCCCTGTGCAACCTGGCCTTGGACACTTCCAGAGACTTTTCTGGTGGATGTGATGTTAAACAGAGGCAGGGACACCCCAGCACCCCCCAAAGCTCCACACAGGCAGAGCAGGAGACTCCTCCTGGCAGCCCACCCCACTCAGTTGGATTTCAGATGTGCCAATGGCATTTGATTAGCACACATTAACCACAAAAATGTGGCTGGGCAGGGAGAGGAGCAATTCCAGGTACTGTGACACAGGACTCCAAGTTCACCTGTTCCCAGTGCTGTCTCCATGTATGGATGGATGTGGCTTGTGGCAATGAAATCTCAAGTTGTAGCTATTTGGCTGCCTAAATTCCTGGAAACCTATTTGCAGTAAAAGGGTGTTCCACACACCCAGTTTCCTTCTGGTTCACAGAGCAAGAAAATTTCAGCACATTTAGGCCATGTAACACTTGTCTGCCTCGATGCTCAATCTAGGAAATAAAACCATTTGCAATCTACTAAGTCTTGGAGTTAAAGGCAACACAAAGCTCAGACTTAAGTGACACAAGTAACTCTTCCTTCCCAGCCTTTCATCATCAAAATAAAAGTTAACATCTAACTAGAATGACTGCTAAACTTTTAGACTCCTCAGAAAAGTAATTAATTTCCCTACATGAAGTTTTGTTACTGCCCCAAACTTAGAAGCCAAGACTCTAAATGGCTATAAATTAACATTAACTGCACAGCTTAGGGTTTTCTATAGACCATGGGCTTGCCTCCTTCCAAAGTCACCATACTTTTTTCTTTCAAATCACATGTTTTGGGAAGTCCTCAGCTAAGCTATAAATAAAGAGTGGGACATCATCAAGCAGATGTACTTGAGGCCAGGAATATGAACTGTGAGCAAAACAAATGTCCCAGCTCCCTGGAACACACACAGCTCCTTCCCCATGGGTTCTGTTTACAACTCAGTTTGTGCAGATGCTCCAAATCCCCTCTCATGTTTTATTATTTGAATAATAAAGTATTAGCATGTCACAGAGGGGAAAGTTGCCCAAACACAGATTTGGCTTGCAAAGCAGAAAATGCATCTTTAAAAATCTACAGATGTTAAATCTAAGCAAAACTGGACTGAGTCATCTTCATATTTATCTTAAGGACAGTCAGGCTGTCCTGAAGACAAGGAGGATAAAAAGTCAGAAAGAACCTGATCAAGCTATGCAAAATTATAGTACTAATGAGAAATAAGTCAGTATTCACACCACATTTGCTGTAAAGTGTGAATCACTGAAACACAGATAAATTTTTAAAACTCCCTTTAAAGTATCACAGAATTCACTTTTACAGGCACCATGCCCATTTTAAAATGAAAAACTGCAGGTCTGGAGAGGATTATTTTGTTCTTTTTAATAGCAAATGAAAATTTACCTACAATAATATTCCATCCTTTTCCAGACAGTCACTTCCTGTCACTACTGATTTACAGCCCAACCTTGTTTAAAAGTGAATTTTAAAAATGCAAGGCTTACCTTGGAAGCGGGTATATCCTAATGTTTCTCCCCGAAAACTCTTGTAATATTTTACTCCATAAACTATAATTGGTCTTCTAAGAATATGTGCAAGTACAAAAATGTGTGTCTGCTCCAAACTCGCTCCAGGCTGAACCAAACACAAAGAAAGACATCACTTGAAAGAGAACTTACCATCCTCTACTTTGAAATTTGAAAAACAATCTTCAAATTGAGAGACAATGCTTTTAAGAGTGAAAAAGCTTTGACAGGAAAAACAAAAGACTGGAAAATTATTGGAAATAAGGAAAAACATTTCAGCTTATCAGCTGTCAGTAATAATTCTCTGTCCTATTGCCCAGATTCAATGTAATGGATTTCATTCCCCCACTTAGAAGTGAAACTCTACATAATGTAAGGTCTAAAAATAATTCCTTCATCTGAGGGCACTTTAAGGCAAATACCTTTTGATGATAGGAAAAGGGCACATCCAAAACAAATCTCAAAAAATAGCACCAAAATCATGGTTAAACTTTAAAAGAGGAGCTAAAAATATTCCCATAGCTGGAAGCTTATAGGAATGTAAATCTCATTTTGGAGCTGAGTTATAAAATCTCAGCTTGCTGGAGTTTGAGCAGTTTAAACTGACAGATTTGGAGGTGTGTTCTAGGAGGTCAAAGTACTGCAGGAGCTGGATATTAAACATATGATTGTCTATTAGTTGGTTCTACAGACTTTGCTCTAATGCCACAATTCTTTTTTTGTGTTGCACTGCTTAATAGGAAGCTCAAAAATTATAATTTCAAATGAACCTTTCTATATTGGCAGAAGAGTTTACTCAGTAAGATTTTAAGATCACTGGCTTAGGAAGAATATTTTTCCTTCATACAGGAATATTCTTATTCCTGAAAAACTCTTTCAGTTCTGACACTTCTTTCCAGAAATTAAAATATCTTTTCCAAAAGGCCTCTGACAAAGGAGTTTTCTTACCTGGCTTGCAAGAGAGAGAATGAATGCCCAATCTTCCTGCCACTGCTCCTCTCGCAAGGAGAAATGTAAACCAAAGCTTTGGGAATACCACGATTCCCAATCTTTCCAACGTGTGTAGAACCTAAAATGTTGAGAGAGAGAGAAAAAATGGTAAAGGCAAAAATATTTACTCAACCACTATAATCCTGAGAGCAGTATTTAACACTTGTAATCCTTCATCCCAAGAAGGGGGAAGAAAGAGAGCAAGTAGCAGGAAAAGTGGATTTTGTTTTGCTTTTTATCTTTAGGGGACTCTATTTATTAAACCTCATTTAAGAACTACTTCAAAAAAAGAAGCAATGCCTACAGCAAACATGGTCCAAGTTCTTGTCAGGCTCCTGCCTAGTTTGATACTTCTTGCAATATGTTTTATTTTAAGTCTTATTTAGCCTAACTTAAGTGTTGATACACAGGGAACATAAGTAAGACATTCCATTTCATAAAGAAGGAGTCTCTCATTCTTCTCACACAAAAAACATAGGCATTTTCTATTTTTAATCATATCATGAGTTAATTTACTTCAAAGTACTTGCATATCAATTTCCAACAGCCCATGGTTAAGAGGTAGAATCCATTTTATACCAGGTTTTGGAGCAAAGGGGGGGTAATTCCACATTATATGGAGTTGTAAAGCAGTGTGGATAAGAATCAAATATGCAAAGTGGGACTTAGTTCAGTCATTGTATTTTATTTAACCATTTACCAAGAAGAATGACACATTAAAAGGAAGATGTTTGCTTTTTAATATTATAAACTCTGTCCAGTCACCACACTATGGAAAAGCCACAACTTCATATTAGGAACTGGGATTTAGGGAACAGTGCTAAGCCAACTTTTAAACAATGGTCTTTACTGTGAAGACAAAGAAACCATTCTGAAGTTTCAGCTTATTTAAAAAGTCACTGAAATGAACTCATTTAATTAAAACCTGAGAATATTAGCAGGCAGTGAGTGTGTGTGGATAAGATCTTTCCTATGCTTTCAGTGAAGCTGGAATCACCCTAAAACCTTGGTGTGTAGGACAGCAGCCACCAGCCAGGCTGGGTCTCCTGAGTCCAGTTAGAACCTTTGCATGGCTTAAAATTCCTGTTAGGATATTTGAATACATCTGTGCTAACTGATAGTAATATTTACAAGGAAACTTCTGAATCTACATTCCAGTTTTTATCCAAACACACCTTTGTTTCTGATAAACATTTTGCGTGTTTTCTCTCATCAATCTCTAACAGCACTTTGTGCTACATGAATTAATTCCTGGGTCTCCTGAAAGAAATTTAATCAGATTCTGGGTGAAGAAAAAACAAAGCAAAACAACAACAAAAACTCCCACATCACCAGAGTGAAAGCCCAGAAAAAATCAAGGGAGAAAAAAAAAAGGAAAACACCGAACTACTCCCTAAAAGCTGAACTGTTGAAGTTTCTCCTAAAGAAGTTTCTTCCCTGAGTTAATCAGCCATAGACAAGATTTTGGTCAAATTTAAAGCAAACTTTTCAGGTTAACACAAGAGAACTGAATGCATCCATTAAAGAATAAAATTCTGAAAGTCAACTTAGGGCATGTGCCCATTCTCCAGCACAAGCTAATGGTGGAATACAAAAAAGGACACATCAGAACACGCTTTTGTGTAAACAAAAAAAGTAGAGTTACTGAAAGGTGAGTGGGAAAGACTCCACTGGCCAGAGCCTCTGGGAACTTCACTATGGAGCTTTTTATGAGTACCAGACATAAGACTGTCTCTGGTAAATAGATTTTTCTTTGTTCAGCATCTAAACAAACATAACAAAAGGAGGTCAAATGAGTTACATTAGTGTTTTCTGTCTGACTATAAAAATACCCATTTTTAAGTGTCTTTGTGGAGGCTTTGAAGAATAATTCCACTAGATAAAAGTTTAAGCAGGGATTGCATTTAAGAGCTTGTTCCAGTGACGACATCAGCTCCTATCAGCCACGTGTCCTAGCCCACAAAATTAAATGTATCTTCTCAAATGGAATCTATACAGCACCTATAGGATGTACTGAACGATCAATTTACAACAAAATCTGGCTAAAAGACTTATTCTAAAGACTTCTTCCTAACAAGGAACATGACTTGTTCCTTCTAGTCTGGAGACTTGTTCCTTTGAAGGAACACATCAATTAGTTAAAAATGATGCTTCTAATAAGGATAAAGATTAGGCAAACTCAGAGTAAAATGAAAATTCTGTCTAGACATAAACTAAAAAGCTTAACAAGATTTAATAGCCTCTAAATGAGAGTTATGTTAAGATACATAAGTCAACCACTATTAACACCAACATTCTGAGAGATTTGGTAAAATCTCAGTAGTTTGCAGCATGTTTTTGAGTATCATGTTTGGTTTTGTTACCATAAAGAACAAAATCTGATCTATCCTAGATTTCTGTTCTGGCCCCATGGGAGCTCCCCAGCTGATGCCAAGGAAATTCCTGCATGGACAAGATGCACACTCCATGCTGAATAACTCCAAAGCAGTGACAGATCCTTTCAGACACTGGTTCCTGGGAGAATTGCTACTGAAGCACTACTTTCTGGAATCCAGCTCTGGATGCTAATTTGGGGAGTTCTCCCCCAACAGCACAAAATTTATTACAGGTACCCCTAAATGAACTTTTGTTGTTGACCTCCTGTACAGCAAGAAGACAGGGACAGGCTCTTTCTGCAGTATGTGCTGACAGTGTTTCTCCTGTCCTTGACTACAAGAACAAAGAAATTATCATCTGTGACTTGGATTATCAGTCTTTATCAGCTCATCCCTTAGTCCAGGACATCCTGGAGAGCTGCTGGACACCACTGAGGGTCCAGCTAAGATTGTCCCTCTAGCAGAAGGAAACCCAGTATCCAACTAAAGAAGGTTGTCAGTGCAAAGCCACAAAAGTTGTTTTTACAGAATGATAAATCAATTTTATGGCCAAATGACAGAACCAGTTAAATGTCAACACCCTCTGCTTTACTGCCATTATTTTAGCAGACAGAACAGGGATAAAAAGAGCAATCCTGAGTAAAGCCGTAACTAAGCAGATGGAATGGAAATACTGAAGAGTTTATAAAGAATAGAAGTCTATATTCGACTAACAATCTTCTGCACAGCTCCCACCAAGCAGCAAGGCATGGCATGTGCATGATTTACATTGCAAGGACACAAATTCCAGCTGCAGTAACTGTGGTTAGTGCATGCTTGACAAGTATAAAGCATTTTAGTGTTTGAAATGCCATTTGCTGAGCACCACACGCCATCCCTGAGCTCACAGCATCCAAGTTTCCAGTGCTCGCATGTAAAACACGAGATGAAGATCCCAGCTGGGAGCAGGGTGACTTGACAGCTTTGAGGAGCACAAATCCCCAGGGAGCTGGGGAGGGGTGGCTGTGGGGTTCTGCTGTCTGGACTCACCAGTGGGAGCAGTCGTGTAAACTGTCGTGCAGAGCCTTGCGCAGCACGGAGTCCTTGTCGTAGATGCCCCAGGTGGCCTGGAGCACGGAGTCGAGCAGGCAGTCCCCGGCAGTGCGGTTCCAAAGTGCGTACAGCCTGCTGTCCAGGCGTGTCCCCAGCTCCAGGGACCAGTTAATGATGGGAGACTCCTCCTCCAGCTCTGCAACGGCACAGCCAGCTCTGAAACACGCTTATTCACCTCAGAATTCACACAGCACAATCATGGCATCGTCTCGGTAATTTACCCCTTTGCATGAATAAACTCTGCTTTCCTTCATACAATGAACAGGTCAACTACAATGGCTGAGGGAATTTCTTCTACTGTCAATAAAATAAACCAAAACCAAACCACAGCACCACAGCATTTGTTTGAGGATTGTTACTGAAATGAAAGTATTTTACTAGTTTTCCTGAAAAAGCTTGTGACTCAAAACTGACTTTTAAAGATTTTTAAAAGCTCTACAGACATGGTTTCTACAGACTCCATGCTCCCTCTACCTCATAAATAGACTGGAAATGTTAAAGTTAAAATAATTTTACACGGGCATGCAGTGACAGGACAAGGGGAGATGGCATTCCAATGCCACAGAGCAGGGTTAGATGGGATGTTGGGGAGAATTGTTCCCTGTGGGCATGGTGAGCCCTGGCACAGGTTTTCCAGAGAAGCTGTGGCTGCCCCATTCTGAAAGTTGCTAGTTTGAAGCAACTTGGTCTAGAAGATCTTCAAGGTCCCTTCCAGCCCAAACCATTCTGTGACTTTATGAATTTCAGGTTGAAGATCAAGTTGAAAGCATCCAACCTCTATTTAAACTATGTTAATAGGCAGAGACACATATACACAGACACATGTAGTTTATTTTTAGTAAGAGACACATTCTCTAATGAAAAGCCAGGAGTGATCCCAGCTGTTCTCAGTGCACTTACCTTTCTGAACATCTCTGTCAAGTACTTCATCAAATAATTTTTCCTGGACTGTGGGCGGTAAATCTTCAATATCTGGTAAAACAGAAAGCCAATACAAGAGTCACTTAATGTTATTGTAAAAAAGACATCACCAGCTGCAGCTCAGGAGAACTCACAGAACAGCTTTTGCCCTATCAGCCCTAACACCTCCTCTGGAAAGCTGCTGTCATGTGTGACCCAAGGCTTTGCAGAGTGCTGAGGCAGGTTTGCATCTCAGCCTCACTGTCACACCTTTGATGCAGAAAGGATCATCACAGCATGCATAGGGTAAGACTGGATGTCTCTGAAGGAGAAAGTGGAGAATCACTTTAAGGTGAGAAATTTAAAAAGAAATTTCAACCCTATTGTATTTTAGCACAGCTTCAATCCAAAGCAATGGTTTTCCACCCATCTGGAATGGCTTCTCCTCTGCAGTCTATCCCAATGGACAGGTACAGTTTGCCAATGGATGTGTTCTTCTCCAGAGCCATCCCCTTCCTTTGTTACCTCATTCAGGCTTCAGTGAAATAGTTCTGAGAACTCCAATGGTTTGCAGCAAGTTAAAAAACAAGAAATGGGAAAACTATTGACCTATGCCATGGAAAACGCCTCTACTGACAACTGCCCCAAGAGCACTACAGACAGAATTTGCAACTGCCTCATAAAAAATAAGGGGAAAAAAAGGTGGAAAATTGTCTAAGGGCAGAACTCTTTTGTGACTGCTGTATCATTTAAAACAACAAGCACTGTCACACATTCTAAAACCCAGCATGTGCCACATAGTGAATATTTGCTCCTGGCCTGCATTCCAACAGAGGATAAGCAGTAAAGGGCTGCCAGGCAGAGCAGCAACCAGAGGAACTCTGCTGGTTTCAGTACAATCATGAAACTTAAACACGTGGAAGTTAAGGCAGTAAATAAAATAGGAACAGGAACATCCAGCACCCCTTCAGGCACTCTAGGGGATAAGGACTGGGGCCTAAGTGGTATTTCAAGGACACAAAGATCTCTCTTAATTGCAGTGAGGTAGCTGCCAATCCTGCTCAGATGTCCAATACCCCAGGGCTTTTAGGTCCACATTTAGGCACATGAGTTGCTGCTGAAGTACATTAATGCCTGGTGCAGGCAGGGTGATGTGGGGTGGTCTTTTTTTTTTTTTTTTTTGTATGATTGATTGGGGCTTTTTAAGCTAAAATGGCTTGCAGTGACCAGCAATCAATGTAAAAGCTTTGCTCTCTAACATTCAAGCATTGGCTTTTCAGGAGGATCCAATCTATTTATTTGAAAGGTCGAGTGGAAACTGGTTCCCAAACTACGTTGTTTAGGAAATATCTGACCAGGATTGTGTGATTTATACTTCTATCCTTGGAAATGTTCTCTGGAGCCAAACTGCAAAAGATGTACAGTTGGCAAAGTGTGAGGAAAGTGCACCCCTTGGTGCACAAAAGCTTTTGAACAATTTTATTTTTTAATTACTTAACAGCTATTATATGTGCCAAAAAAGCTGCACAGTGTTTTAAGATGTCTCTCTTGAAAATACTAAACAAATTCTTAAGCTTAAGGAGAGAACATTTCTCACATGTGTTATGAAATGCTTCTGTTGCCCCTTTCCCCTCTCTCCCCTAAAAAACAATGGAATTTTAGTCTCCCAGACACCACATACACCCAACCCCACGTGCCTCTTGTACATGACTCACAGAGTACAACTGAATACAGCACCTCAATCAGGTGCACAAGTGGTTAATATCCAGATCTTCTGAAGAGGAGATGAGGTAAAACCAAAGGGGTTCAAAATAGAATTCTTGCAATGTTTTATTAAAAAGACAAACAGATCTGCTGATTGGTACAGTCTGCAGCTGCACATTTTCTTACTAGTGGTAGCATTTCTATTAAAGGAAACAGCTTTTGAAGATTGAAAGTCTTCTAATAGCTCCTTGTTAGTAGATAAACATTCTCTTGATCTTGGAGCACCTCAAAAGTATTCAAAAAGTGCTATTGCTACAACTAGGTAAAAAGAATAGCTCTGGGCCTCAACAGAAAGGACTGAAAGCTAAAATAGCCATGTGAAAAGTCACATCATGGACCAGAAATGTCTGGGCTCCAATCTTCACTTTAAATACAGCCTTTCCTTAGAACACACCACTTTTTTTTCCCATTTCTTCATGCCTAAGTAGGACAACAGATGCTCAGTTCACAGGAACAATGTATGGATTGAAGCATGCAAATACTGAGTAATCAAATTCAACTACTAAATCTGACCCAATAAAATAGGCCTTAATAAATAAAACTCTTAATAAATTAATGAATAAGGCTCTTAATGAGTAAAACCTACACACACATCACCATCAGAAAATCAAAATACACAATTTTCAACTAGTGAGCAAGCAATAAAACCTAGCAGCAGGAAGAAGGGTTTTGCAGCTACCTGCAGGTAACGTGAACGTCACAAGGTCAGTCAGGAAATAGCAAGCAAAGTCTCCCTTCCGCTGATGAAGAGATGCAGCAATTTCACGGCGGATTTGTTCCGTCACCTCTGGACACACCATGGCAGGAATGCACTTGGCTGCATGTTGGGATACCTGTAACACAACACAGTTACTGCACTCAGGATTATCCCATCAAATATAAAGATTTAGGAGAGATGACCACCAGCAGAGTGTTTGGTTAGCAAGGAATGCAAGAGAACTAGTAACACTGGCATCCTGAAAGAGCAGAAGTTTAGTGATTCTTAATGAAATGTCTCATTTGTCACATAACTGATAACTGATCTGGTTAAGAAACATTTTTAAATTGAAAAAGTGAATTAACAGGTCAGTGCTCCCAGCTGAAAAAGAGGAAAAAATAGCTAAGAGCTCACAATAACGACTATCTCAAATCTCATGCATGAGTCAAGTCTAGATTTAACAAAACTTTATTACCACAGCACAAGAGAGCTTCCTACAATCTTCCCAAAAACTATTAAGCTAAGATAGTCCTCCAGTTCTAGTCATCACTGTCAGCAGAAACCCATTCAATGATGGACAAGTGGCACAGGGATGACACCAGATGCATATAAAAAAAACCACCTTTAAGACCCACATTTTCACTCATTCATATCCTAGAAAAGGAAATTATCACTGGGGCTCAAACACTACTAAGCATTTCCAGAAATGGCAAGATGAGCCAGTATTCCTAGACACTGAAACAAAACCAAACACAAAAATCTCTAAAACAGTATTTCAGTAAATTAACTTGTTTTTAAACATGTAACTCCATCCACACAGTTATGTAAGCAGCACAAAGCTACTGATATTAGTGGTATATAAATATATACTCAAGGCTTTAGCTACATTTGTCTTGCTTCATCTACTCTTTTTAATTATTCAACACTAAGCATTCCATCATCTTTATGTGCTTTGCAGGCAAATAGCAGCTTTCAGAATTGCACTAATCATCAGGCAAGGAGGCAGAATAAAAGTCTGTCCCTGATCAAGAGAGGAATCAAAAGTCTGACTTGAAGAAAACAGACAAAAAAAGGTGACAATTATTTACAAGGCAAAGATGGAGAACAGCAGAGGTCACCAGACGTGAGGTGACACGAGGAAATGGAATGTGGAAGAGCAAAACAGAGGAATCAGTCAGTCTATAAAACAGAAAAGGAATAGGAAAAAATGCAGCAATTTTGCAAAGAAGAAATTTGCCCCTCTCTGGAAGAGAAGCTCCCACAAAATCCAGGAAAGCCAGCCCAGGTAGACTAACTCATTAACAAACTCAGAAGAAACTACATTGTCATTGATGTCAGTGCTTTGCTTTGAGAGCATTTCCTCTCCCCCACCCAGAGCACAGGAAGCCTCACAATAGCTCACTTCCACTGCCAGTAAGGTCACAACGTGTGCCAAGACTGTTCATTAATGAGAAAACTGAACATCCTCAGGACCATCACAACAGAGTCTCTTAAAGCAAACTCACTTCTTGAGGAGAAACCCCAGGCACAAGGCAGCGATTCACGTATATTCTGCCACCACCACAAACCAAAGCTGTGTGCCACTGGCTGCACACGCCGGTGCAGTGACATAAAGTGCTGTTCCATCCCTGCAAGGGCCAGGGGAGCTCACCTCAGTGAGGAGGATGGCCAGCATGTCCTGCCTCTGGAAGCGGATGGCCAGGTGCACCAGGGTGTAGCCCACGTCGAAGGCGGACGGGCGGTTCAGCAGCCGCACCTCGTCCGCCGTCAGCTGCCGGGCAATGTCCCCTCCGGACGACTTGTAGGCTTCCACAGCAGCTAAATCACCTTCCACCACTCCTGAGGGCACAGAAACAACACACAGGTCATCCTGGACAGTGAGGGAGCCATTCTGGAACAAGCCACCTCATTGAGCAGCTCACTTGCAGCTGTTCTGTTACAGGCCAAACAGACTGTGATCAACTGCATAGTGAGAAACTTGCCAATCTTTAATTATTTTAAGCAGAAGACTGCAAAATATTTACACTTACCTCATCTCTCAGACCATTTCTATAACCCACACTAGCTGGAAAATATAAGAGATCAAAAGCCAGCTCAGAAGTGGACCCATGATGAAACACCAGCAGTAACATACATACAAGCATTTCATTTGACCAGAGAGAAAGTAATTTCTTCGCAGTACAGAGATCAGTTTGATTATTTTATCTTCCCTTTTATTTCAAAAAGCAAATTACTAGATCATAGAAATAGGATCTATCTAAAGGTTTCTGGACTAAAAGTTTTATTTTTTCCAAACAGTATAAATGGTACAAAGCATAAATTTTTCTCTTCAGCTCACCATCTCTGCTACTAATGGAGCCTGAGAGTTTCACTCAGGATACTCTATTAGAACTGAATTAAAGAGAAATTAAATACACTGTGTGTACCTTCTAAAGCAATGAGTGAACCCAATGTCTTCTAGAGTCACTGGTAATCTTTGATTTCTGTACCATGCTTCATATCAAGACCAATTGTGCTGAGTATCTATTCCTTAGCTGCAATTATCAGAATACACTATCAGTAAGATGTGGAGCTGCTAATAGGATCTGTTCCAACATAAGACTTCCTAAATTTAGAAATCCCTTCAAATATATTCTATTTTAGGTATGTGGTCCACAAGAGAACAGTGCAGTGCTGAACAGAGGAAACAGAATAGTGTCCCTAAAGCCATCTTTACTGGAGCAGTAAATAGAATCTCATTCCTGAGAAGCAGCCCTCGTTGCAGCAGCTCAAGCAGAGAAGAGCACAGATGACAAATGAGAAAGTCCTGTCCCTATTTTCTGCCCCTCCTGAGAGTCAGCAGCTGAGTGGAGGCCATGAGGCCGGAGATTGAGACCCAGCTCCATCCCTCACCTCATCTGCTCACCAAGACTCAAAAGCTGATGAACAGGAAAGGTCATCAGACCCCATCAGGACAATCACTCCCACTCAGGACTTGAAACAAAATAAAAAAGGAATAAAAACTGCAACACTTCCCTCCCCCTCAAGCAAACCCCTCATCCCAAACAAGCAAAAATCCCCTACCAAAATTAAAAAAAAACTCCAACACGACAAATTGAAGTAGCTGCTAGCAGAGAAGCATACTATCCACTGGCTTTCTGGTTAATCCAGGATTTAGAAAAGCATTCTTAGCTCAGCCAAAAAGTATCATTTTGAATGCTGAGATTATAAAGCTTTCCGAAGAAATGCAGGGGGTACAATGGATTATCAGTGCAAGACATTTCTCTACAAAGTTATCAGCTGTGCTCTGTAAGCTTCCACAGATAACAGATTATTCAACAGTAGTCTGAAGCAGAGAAGTTCCAAAACAACAATTCAATTGTGAATTTTAGTCATACAGTATCCACCCATTCATTCCAAAGTCCTAACAGGCCAGGGCAGAAGGAAAACCATACAGAGAGTATTTTTCAGTTTTCTGCTGCATGTGTCTGTTTCTTCCAGAAAACAGAAAATGTGGCTGTTCCACTCCAGCACTACTGTCTCATTCAGTGCCTGCCCATGTATTCTCCCCAGATGAGTTTTTGCCTGTCCAATTTTAGTTCTTGCTCGGTAGGAGTCAGAAGTGCCAAATGTAAAACTTTATTTCCATGCAAACACATTTTTGCCACTGATTAGGCAATTCCTCGTGGCTGTTGCAATGATCATTCCAACCAAATACTCCAAACTGACACTTTTTTGTGTGTGTGTAGATTTGTATGTCACAGATAACAAATCAAATTTCTCATGACCTGCCCTCTTAAAACAAGTTATACCACAGCTTTGGCAAACCCAAGAATCTGGGGAAAGAAGAAATTTGATAGAAGAGCAGGTTCTCAACTATCTTATGATATCCTTTATTTTTTATTATTACATTAATTTAGGAGAAGCATCTTGTTAAAGACTAAAAGCCACATCACCTCTTTTTGTATTTTAACCACTCCTACTGACATGGGAGAGACATCTGCACCTTCCACCACATCCCCAAGACAAACACCCAAAGACCACCCAAGACTGGTAGGTGGCCACTCTGAGAATCCAAATATCCACAACTGATTTCAAAATTCAAACAACTATCCCTAAAATGATCTTTTGGTGACAGATGATCAGACCCGAATCACATTCCAGCCAGCCAGCCTGTCAAGCAGCACATTTTACTACAGCCTGCTACTGGGAAATTCATCATTTTAATTGTTCTTCCAGTCCTCCACTCTCTGCTGCTTATTATTATCCCACTCTTCATCAAGCTTCAGCAACAACTGAGGTGGTCACGTGAGGTTTGGCAATGCCTTTTTCAAGCACTGACTACTGCAAGCTGCAGTAAGGATCCAAATCAGTGACATGTGCTCCATGCAGCACTGCCAGTTCTGGAAGTTCATTCCCACGTCTTGCAATACTTGACATTCCTAAAAGCCCCATGTCCTAGAATTACTAAAATTGTTATATAAGCTGTCAGTTAAAAAGTACATTTCTAATTTGCTGATGAAGTTTAAGATAAAGATCAATTAATGCATCCAAACCATGCAAACTGAGTATTTTTTCCAGGCCTTATTTAAAATATATATATAGACATGTATTTTTAGTGGTATTTTAGGTATAGGATTGGTGTGCTACATGACACAAAACAGTTCATGAAGACATAGCAATGTGACTGTGTGCATGGATAGCATCTGGTCATCCTCTATTCTTTTATCTAAACAAGTAAAAATTACTCTTTATAGCAGGGAGAAGCATCAGGAAATTTCTGTTTGTCTAGTCCAACTCACTACTGCAGGGCTCGTATTCTGTGGGCATTACAAGCCTCTTTGGCCCCTCTGAGCCATAGCAAGCAAAGTTAACATTTAACATTTCTCTCTACGTGTTCTACCAAGTATCTACTCCACTGCAGCTACTTCAGGAGAACAGGGAAAATTCCTGACAGCCTATCACGTGCCACCCTGCTTACAGTTCCAGTCCATACAATCCAAGGCAGCAGTGAACACAAAATATAGTGATAACAGGCAGACTGTCAAATATGAACCAGAAAACACAAATCTTGCCTCAAAACTGTGAGGTGAATTTGGCTACATGCACCATGCCTGCAGTTCTGAAATTCAGCATCACCATAGCAAAACGAGACCTGAATATTGCTTGTATTGACAATAGGAGGCACATTCCTACAAAGGCTTTAATTTCTGTGGGATGAGGGAGAGCTTCCAATTCATTAAATCTATTTAAAAAGAGCTTAAAACCCCCATTGTTTATGAGAAATATTTACTGATGTTATAATTCTCTGCATTTCACAATGCAGAAGTGCCTCAATAGTCACACAAGCAGACTCTGAATCGTGTCCTGGTCCAGCACTGTGCCAGCTGGATTATTCCCCACTGACACCCACTGCATTCCCCCAGACTGGTAAAATGTCAAAAAGAAGAGTGGCATTTGCCTTAAGATTGTTCCCAGAACACCCAGGAGCCTCCAGGAACTCAAACCCTTGTGAGGACCCAGCCCTGACTGGCTTCAAGAGCAACACAAACACAAACACAACCCAGTGGCTCAGTGCCTGCTCCTGATCCACACAACCACAGCTTTCCTTTAAAGTGCACTCCAGAAATGTCCCTTTGCTGTTGCCCCTGAACACACCAGTCTTTGTGTGCCCCTAAAAAATTCTGCTTGGCCTAATGTAAAAATCTCTGACTATAGTCTGACATCCTAAGGGAGAGGACAGAATGCCAAGTGCTGCACCCAAGTCATGAGAAAATACAACTGCAAGTCAGAATTCTGCATGTACAGGTTCAACTGTGCTCCCATTTTGCAATTCAGGCATCTCCTCTTATTGGAAGACTTTCACAGCACCAGGAGCCAAGGTTTTTTTCTTCTAGTAAAGCCATGTCTTTACAAACAGCACAGATCAGACATTTGCAATCTTAGTATATATTAGATGATTAAGAAATTAATTAGAAATTAAGAAGGTTATTTTAAAAGACTAAATTAAAAATATTAATCACCCAATTACAACTCTTACCATCTTGATCCTACTACAACTTTTACAACTTCCTTCTTTATTAGATGTCAATATTACCCTCATATTAAATAAGCCAGAATTAGCTGCTAAAACCAAACTATTTCAGCTTAAGGTGCTATTAAGTTTATTCTTCAGAACATGTAAATATTCATAGAGTTTAATGCAGTTATATAAACTCGGAAAATATGCAATATAGGCTTACAAGCATTTCTAGAAAACCAAGTCCCGTTTTGCCTAACTGCACGGTTCCAGTGGCTTTAGAACAGCCAGACAGAAAAGTTCCCAAGGAAAATACTACAGCACAGCCTTTATTTACTTCAGCATCTTCCTGATAGTTGTGGAGCACTGGCTGGCACAAGCTACAAATGAAGTGGGCAAATTCTTTCAAGCAGACTGATGCAGTTGTGACTACCCAAAGAACTACCTGGGGATTAGGGATTTCTGGGATTCAAGGAGGCAGCAATGCCTCCAATAACCATGTTCTCCCATCTGAGCAGACTGCAAAAGGAAACACTTCATCATAAGGAGGTCATTGTGCCTCCTGTGTGGGACAATGCTTTGAACTGCTTGGCAAGAGAAGGCAAATTTCTCAATAACAAAGTTATACATTTTAGAAGTCAGAAGTTGAGACAGATCCTGCTGTAACATAAAACAGATGAGAGACAGAGCCCTGTGCTGCTTCTCTTCTGCCACAGACACAACTGCAAGTGGTCTGTCATATATATGCTCTCATTTACTCATCTAAGGACTAATCCTAAAACTGGTTTAAGTGCCAGCAAGTGAGAGGCTGATCAACTGACCCACTAAAACCTAATTCTGACACCTGTTTCTGTTAAGAATCTCTGCTCCTTTAACACAGACTGCTGAGGACCCATGGCATTCTCTGGAGCTGAGTCAGCCCTCAGACTCTTCCAGCTCTTCACCAGGGCACATCAGGTGGCCATAAATGAAGTTTTACTGATAATAAATGACTCACAATTTCAGCCAGGGAAGAACTTCTCCTGAAGGAAGGACTGCTTTGCAAGCAAATATGACACATCAATTGATAAAAAAGAGCAGCTGTCTGAAAAACCTTTGTGGGCCTCTAACATACCCTTCTGCTCCTTCTCTTTTTTGATTTCCAGGGCCTCCCTTGTCAGTATTAGCACACAATCAACAGTAGGTCACTCTCTAGATAACAATACTGAGACAGAAACTTCTGTATATTAAGGTTTTTTTGATTCTTCAAGCTCAGCACCTTGCATCAGCTAAAAAGAGGAAGTAAATACTTCCAAGACATGTACCTTAAATCTGAAGCCATCCAATACACAAGAGGATGACTATTGGTTATTTTTGGTTCCATGCAAACAGCTCTTCTCCCTACATATAATCCATGTATGTTTCAAATGTATCATTACAAGACAAAGCAGCACAGATATAAGAACTGTTTAAAGATGTCCTTATCCCTCTCCAATCTGTCATAGGCATCCACACCCCTTTGCTGCTTGCAGGGTTGTACCCTAAAGGGAGGCTGGACAGTGGAAAACCATTAAAGTTAATTATTAAAGTTAGCCATCAGTGCTTCTAAGGGAAATTGAAATAATTGGTTTTAACTTGGTAATTTATTCAATTATTTTTAGCATAAAACTATCAGTGTTTAATTAAAGTAGTCAAGAGACCAAAATAAAAGGGTGTTTCAAGAGTTATGATTTTCTGCCAAGGAGTTAAGGCAGGCAGTTTCCCTCAATCTCAAAGATATACACACACAAATGTAAAGCATTTATGGCAGGACAGGTGTACAAGGCACAGATGACAATACACAGAGCTCTCTCAGCCAGGTGAGAGTTGTGATCTTACATCACTGCTACCTGGCACAGCAGCCAAGTCATGCTTCCCACTATGCCAGGGGAACAGGGAAGGAGGCTGGGCTGTACAACCCAAACAGGGACTCTTCCCCTCCCAGCCATCCCCACAGACACCACTGCCATCCCCAGCCAGGCCAGCACGGCAGGGCAGTGAGTAACCCAGGCTGCACTTCCCTGAACAGTTCCAGCCTACACCGACACCAGCAAGGAAAGGTGCATGACCTCTCCTGGCCTCCAGCAGCTTGCTCCCACCCATACACTTCCCACTCCTGTAGCACAGCATCAACAGAACCATCAAGGCTCAGCTGTACCCTGCATGTGATGAGGAAGCCAGTCTGAGCTGACTACACCAGCAAAAAGAAACAAAACCCCCACACCCCTCCACAAAAACATCCCCTAACCCAGCTTCATTTTCAAACACCCAGGAGGGCAGGAAGGGGCATCTGGGACGACCCTGAGTGGCAGTGCCAGCTGAAAGCACCTTGTTCATGTCAGTTCCTTCAGGCTGCCTTTATAAATATTCAGAGAAGAGCCAGAGGCTCTGCAGGACACAGAGCAGGAGGTGGCTCCGTGTCTCCTGGAGCTGCAGGGCAGCGTGGGACACAGCCCAGCCAGCTCCATACCAACGTCTGGACAGGGAGACTCTCCTTGCCCACAGGCATTCTGAAGGCCTGGGCAACATATCTGGCACTAATTCAAAAAACTAATGCCATAAAAAAACCCTGTAGGAGAGATAAAGTAGTTGACAAAGGAAAAACTAAGCAGACATATGTAGGAATACTAGGAATGAACTTACAGTCCTTTTAAGGATGTACTGCAAAACAAGATTCATCACAGATTGCTCTAAATATTTTGGATTTGTTTAAGAAACATACTCTTAGTGGTTTTTTTTTCCACAGAGCTAAGAAGAATGTGTGCCTACTTGATTTGGGAGGCATCATTCCCACAGGGAACTCTGGCCCATGACAGCATACCCACCTGACTTGACCTGAACCAAGAGAAGAACACACTCTTGCAGCAGGTGATGAACAGGTGAAGGAGAAAGGAGAAGGAACAGAAATGCAGATTACTTTTAACCTAGCAGTTCAAGCTCAGGAGTTGCACTCACAACTCAAGAATCCCCAGCAGTGCCCTGCAGCAAACACGCTCTGCCAGCACCACTGTCAACCCAGCCCTGAAGTGCCAAGGGAAGCTCCAGGGTAACACCCAAGCAAACTCTGGATGCCAGGGAGGTTTTACAGGCACAGCCATCCTCATCCATTTGTACTCCTTAAATCCACAGCCAGCTGGAACCTGCTCCACCAGGCCCCACAGCAACTCCTGGTTGTTGTACATGACATTCCATAAATCCCACAGGCCACCAGGACTGCCTGACAGTCTCTGCCATAGGCACCATAAGTTACAGAAAAGGTAATAAAGTTTAATTTAAGTACACATCAGTTCCCTCCCCTAAGAAATGAGTCACCTTGGACTTAAGATTAATCTTGTTCTAGGCCACTATGGTAGAAAATATTGGTGTCATTGCAGAAACCATTTGTAATTCCTCTTTGTAATTTAAACTGGCATTTAGAGGAAACCAGGTTATCAAGGCACACTTAATCCAGTTTCTGCTAGGATTTTAATAAATTTTAACCACATGAATCAGTTTAAAATTTCATCCTTTTGAGAGGGAATCACTCAACAGATACATTCACTCTGAAAAAAGCAAGTCAATAAAAAAGCAACATTCAAGTACATTTGCTGGCACAGTTTGAATGGGGGAATACCACTAATCCTTCTGATTTGGAAGGAATACCCTCCATCAAGGGAACTATTCATGCTGAAAGGCAAGAGTTGCACTCATCACATGTCATCCAGCCTGGATTTGCAAGGAATAGAAGCCTTGATGACATGTTTACTTACTTGAGGTGGGAAAAAACATTAATGGATGCCTCCAACACAACAACAAAAAAAATACAAACACACACAAAAATACAAACACACACACCTTCTTAAATCTACTTTATACACATCTCACTTTGTTTCAGCTAAAAAGAACAGACATGGAAAAGAGCAGTCTGATACATGTCTTTTAATTAAACTTGACATTAAGTTTAAAATCTAGTAAAAAGAATTTTGTACTGGAGTTGAGATGTGAAGAGGGAGTTCAACCAAACAGCTATCCTAAAGTATAAACCATTTTCCTTGGTACCTTCTGACAGATAATATCTTTTAAGAGAAAAGAAAATAACCACTCTGCCAAGAATTCCTCCTACTCCTTTAATCTTTATTTTGAACTTCAGGGCTAACTTTAGAAGTTAACTTTTAAACATCTCTCCTACAAAAGACAGATTCAAAGCAAATGGACTCTGCACAACTGACTGAGCTTGCAGGTTTCAGTCTGAAGCTCCCAAATCCTAACAAGGCACCATCTGTCAGGTGGAGCAGGGTAACAAACTCTTGGTCCATCAATGTTCACAGATTTCCTTTGCATTTAACATGAACTTGTCCTATTTTATAATTTTGCTTGGCTAAGGACTGACAAGTGTTCAGCTCAGCTAAAACTTCCCAAGAGCTCCAGCTGGCAAAAACAGAACTCACTAAGTCACAGTGACTCAACTGATTTCAATGGTAAAAACAGATGCTTTGGGCAAAATTATTCAATTGACAGTTAAACTGGTTTAAGTATGTCACACTAAGATCACCAGCAGAAATTTAGTTTATTGCTATAATGATACTGGCTAAACTGGTGCACTTTTCCAGCATAGATACACTACACAACAACCAGAGACAAGCACAAGAGAATCCATGCAACCTCCATCAATCTTCCTAAGGTTAATCCTATTACAAGGAGTATTGGGGGGAAAAAATTACATCTGTACTATGCAAAATGAAATTCTGAGATGAAGGACAGAGAATTAACAGCTTTGTTTGCTAGTTCCTGTCCCCTCATCATCCCTCTCCCCCAGGATTATAGCAGGTGTTTAAGTTAGAGAAAGAAATCCATGAAAGCTTTCAGTAGGCAGCAGTAACAATCAGCACACAACTCCAACTGCATTCTGCTCTTCTTACCAAGATCCCTTCAGACCAAATCATTATTGAATTTCAAAACTTCTATGAACATGGTTTTGGGTTTTATGTACAACTATATAGTCACAAGCAATATTAAATACTTGCAAACCCACGTTCTTAAATATAAATACAACCCTTCCCACATAGGTTAAATCGGAAAGTGTGAAATATTTTAAGTAACATTAGAATAGTTAAAAAATCACTTTTGAAAAACCAGAGGGAAAAAATACCCTAATATTTAATACAATTGCTATCAGAATGCAATTGATGCAAAGATGCATATTTTTGTAAGGCATAGGAACAACCTCCAACAACTGACCCTTGGTATTCGGTAACTTAAAAAATACCACACAGAATTTTCAGCTGCTTAATTTCAGAAGGAAAAAAGCTCATAAGGAACTGAAGGTATCAAGAAATACTGAGGCATCTCTTTCCAAAAGGAAGTGTGCATGTCTAACTATTCACACAACACAAAAATAAACTAGAATATTTATTAGCTTGGAGAAACCAAACACAGCATACCCACAAAAACATTTACACCTGATCAAATATGTTAAACAAGGCAGCTCCACTAATTAGCTTTTTGATTACAACAACCATGAAGTGACTTTGTGAGACATTAAGGAACAGCATGAGACATACTAGTAGAGCCAGAGTTTCAAATGAAGTGTTTTACTCTAAAAATAGTTGCATATTTCAAGTGTTGAACCTGCTCGTATGCTGGGGCACACGATATCTGCTTCTGGGAAGCTCCAGCACAGAAGTTAACTCACAAGGTCAATAACTGAAGAAAACCCTGCTCTCACATGGCTCTGTTCTTTAACAGCACTGCGAGAATTATCCAGCATTTCCTTAGGAAAGCACTAAAATACAAAACAAAATTGGGATTTGAACGTTTTTTGAAGTAGCTGACTACAAAAATACTTTCAGAAAGCCTGTAAACATTTACAGCACAGTATGTGTATTAATGCAACATTATTACTTTCAAGGTCAGTATTACACATGCAGTTTCTTGGAGCTACATATTTTGGTGTTATTTTTAACATCTGACAGAGCATCTTGTACTGTTGCAAGCTCTACAGTGTTTACAAATACTCCCAAGCTGCAGCTGCTGACTCTACAGAGCATGTCTTGCCATAGCAAAAAGAAGAGTAATTTTAATTATCCAGTAATGGCATTTTTTACAGTACTATATGCACTCGTGTTCCGCAGATTGGCTTTGTAATTTTTCCACCTTTTGACAATTATACAGAACAGCAGGATTTGATTACAAGAATATCCATTTCTACAAAAGGTCAAAAAAGTCCAAGTACATTTGAGAGACATGTCTAACCTTGTTTAGATTATGGATGAACTTCACAGCCTCTCTTAGCAGGTGCTATTTCAGGAACCTCTACATTTGGCTTACTTTTTTAAATGGAAATGCAGAGATTAAAAAAAGCTGGTTTGAAATCAAATGCCAAGTTTCTGTTTTAATTCTTCATTCTCCCAAAATACTTAACCACCAGCACAAGAGCAGAAGGTAGCAGTAAACAACTTACCCACACAAGCATTTAGGAACAGCCAGTCAGTCTTTTTCATTCTATTTTTTATTTGCTTTAGTTTTTTGAAGTCAACTTCAAGCTCCTCCTTGCTGCCAACAGCTCCAGCCAATTCAATTCTTTGGAAGTCCATTTTCACATCAGATTCACGTTTGGTTGTTGGTGGAGATCTTCTTTGGCTATTACCACTACTACAGCTGCCTCTCCACCGAGCCCTGTCCTGCTCGTTTATGATGGAAGAAGCCTCTTCTGTGTCTGCCAGTTCTATTGCTTCGATGTTGTTGGGTCTGGGGTGGTCACATACAACACATTTCCTGGCCTTGGCCCAGTTTTCATATGTACAAACAGAACAAGTCCAGTGCTGAGCCCTTGTGTTTAGTTTATTTCTGTCATTGTACTCCTCACACGGATCCACAGAAAAAGGGGCCGGTCTGGACCCAGAGCCTGAAGACTGAGGAGACTCCGTGGGACTCCTGGTCCTGCGCTGAGACAAGCACTGGGTACACCTTATAGCTCTTGGCCAGTTCAAGTACGTGCACATGTGGCACGACCATTTATTTGCACTTTCCATACTGTAGGATGATTTAACCCTTGGTCTTGCACTGGAATCTGGGCAGATCAAAGGACTGCTCCCTCCTTCAGTGCTCGTAGGATCCCAGTCCCTCCCGATATCACTGGAACCACTTTTGAAAGGATCTTCTGTGATAATTGTTCCACTGGGTCTCTGGGCACGACACATGGTGCACTTGATTGCAGAAGGCCAATTCTCATATGTACAATACTCACAGGCCCATTTAATCCCACGCTCTGTCATCGTGCACTCCTTGAAATGAACTGCGGTGGGCAGAAAGCTGAGGAGTCAGAACACACCATCAGTACACAGTGCCAGCAAAGGAGCTGTTCAAAACAACAAAAGAATGAGATTTAACCCAGTGCATATAAAAATCAGGCTGGGCAAAAGGGCAGTGTTTTTTATTTGATATTATTATAATATCTAGGGGAGTAAAATCACTATGAAAAGGCTACAACTTGACCTACTGGCATTTTACATGAAGAATTTGGGATTTACTAGTGCAAAAATGAGGAAAAAAACCTCAGTCCTGCACTTCTGAAACTCTTCAAATTTGCACAGAGACTTCCAAACAATTTCAAAATATGCATTAAGCACTAAGAATACTGAAGATGAGACCAGTATAGCTACAGAAACAAATTATAAATATTAAATTATTAAAATAAAACTCAATATGAATACAGCAGTGCAAGAAAAGGAACACAAAGTCTAGGTCCTCTAACAGACCTTATAGGATTTAGAAGGAAAGAGTGTATCAGGTGGGCAGTTACACAGTGCATAAGCAATTCTTTCAGAAAAGGAGGGTGTTGGAATTCACATAAAATTATTTTAAAATTTTAGACATGTGCTTAAGACTAGGTCTTGATTGGACATCACCCATATCAGTAATGTTACCAAATGAAAATGCCACTTGAAAGCAAGCACAAACTGTGTGTGTTGGCAGGCTAAGACAGTATTTTCAGGCAACAAATTCAGATTTCAACCCAATTCCAACTCACTTCTTCTCTAATGAAGAGGGGATTCTGTCTTCATGCTGGCTCAGACCTTTTCTTCAGATTGCCAAATATGAAGGATGAGACTAAGCAGATAACTATTCCTGTAAACAAAATGAAAACAGACTCATTATAGGTTTCCTACTGGACCTGAGTAACCAGAAAGTTAATTATTAAATGCCACACCTATTCTAATCCCAACTTACTTGGTTAAACCCAGTCATGACCTGCTGAGGCCACAAGAGACTGGTTAAAATAAACCAGTATTTATAAAAAAACCGTGGCCATACAAGTAGTCAATCTGCTGAAGTAAAAGAAGTAAAACCAAGCAACAAGTTCACACCAAAACATCCACGAATAGTCTTACTGCAATCTGAAACTTGGGATGGGGAAGGCAGAAAAAGCTTTGTGCAGAGAGCATAATAGAGGGAAAGGGTGAGGCAGGTAGATAAAGGACAAATAGAAAAACGTAGACAGCATTTTCTCCCTTACCCCAGAATAGTTACCCAGCCTGTAAAACTCAACCAAGTGCTGGTTTTAAGAATGCGAAACCGATTAAATACAAACTTGTCACATCGCTTGACTGACACTTCTTATTTATCATATTGCAACTCTCTCAGCTAACAAAACCACCCAGAGCCTAGGAAACTAAAAGTCACAAGCTGCACAACAGGATTCAAAACTAGACACATCAAACCAAAAATCAGTTAATACCTGTTCCTCAAACAGCCAATGTTTTACGAGTTAGTACATTCTTCACTGAAATACCTACACACACACCTTGCTCTATCAAGGCATAGCAAAAACTTCTACTTCAATTTGTCAGCCTTATTGCTACTATCTCCTCCTGAGGACTCCAGCACAGAACACAGGTTTTTTTCCAAGAGCTCAAGTGATCTATTCAGCAGATCAGGTGGCTGCATGAATGAGGGGCTATCACATGGCCAGGACAGAGGAGAGGGCAGCACTATCCTCTTCCATAGCGATCCATATTTATGCTGCATGAAAGCAGAGGAGCAATCAGGAACACAGAAAGCTCTCTCATAAAGCTCAGGTTCCATAGTACTGGTTTTAACAGCCTGCAGAGAACTTCACTCCCACCTCTATGTTATAAAAATGTGTCAGACTGAGGAATGTGCTGAAAAGGCAATCAGATTTCCTGCTGCTTCCCCTCCACCATTCCTGATAGATGTCCATGCCCATTTATAATGGGGAAAAAAAGGAGCTGGACCATACCAGGTGCCCCATATCTGTGACAAAGTAAGTGAAAAATGCATACATATATACAGGAGAATATAAAGTTAATTTGATTTTACTAAAGGTGTCTTTGCAAAGAAGACTTTTGCGAATTTTAAGGAAAAAAGGTTTACTTTGCCAAAACACCTCCTATATGAGTACATTAGACACTAGGTTTATCTATTCCATTTGGTCAAAGCCTTTTCCCCAGCTCTCAAAATAAAGTTTTTAATTACTTTCTTAATAAGTTTCTTCTCTCTAGAAACAGTAGAGGTTTTTTAGGAATTAATGTTTTGTAGTTAGAAACACGGGAGAGCTGAACAGGGTTTTCAGAACAGAGAAGGCAGGAGCACACTGCCCATGCACCTGCCCACTGCCACCAACAGATTGTGCCACCAAGGACCACCAGAAGTGGCTATCCCAATACTCCAGTGCTTGAGAATAATTCCTACTGGAGCAGAAGTTGGTATGGTAGGAGTAGGTGATGCTTCCCATCAAATCCACAAACAATGTGTGATGGGTATCTGTAACCGTACATGGCTTCTTCCCTGCCCTAGCTTGTAAGGCCTTAAACAAAGCAGCTCCCACTGCAGACAAATCCCAACCCACATTTGGGATGGGGCATGAAAACAAGGCATCATCTGTTTTAGTGATATTAAGACTGGGAAAGGAGATTGCAGCTCAAGTTGGAAAGCAGCTGGCTGCAAAAACAATCTAAACAAGTACTGAGATAGTCCTTAGGAAACAAAATAGCTCAGGACATCCCACATTACAGGAAAGCTTTCATAGGTACCACAAGATCAGCTTTTTAGCTGCAATTATCTTCTGTGCCCCTTAAAAAGCAGATGCTCTCAGACATAATTCTTAGAGAGGCTGAGTGTCTGCAGCTTTGAAAGCCTCTGAGATATGAGCTCACCACATCCAAACACAAGGCCTCAGGTTATTATGAAGTAAAGAACATAAAAGGTTCAATAGAGCAACGCAATTTCTCTTCCTTTACAGCTCTGCCAACACCAAGTATAGTAAGGAAATTCAACATTGGGGTTTTTTTACTGTTTTTCACTTGATCTGGCATAGGGTGCCCAGAGAAGCTGTGGCTGCCCCTGGATCCCTGGAAGTGGCCAAGGAGCTTGGAGCAACTAGGATAGTGGAAGGTGTCCCTGCCATGGCAGGGGATTGGAACAAGGTGAGTTTTAAGGTCCCTTCAAACCCAGACCATTCTATGATTTACTGGTGATACAGCATCACCATCCAGCCATGGAAGTTTGAAGCTAATTACATTTTTTCCCAATTACTTTTTTGACTCTGTTTTCAGGTCAACTTGTTATTTTAGATTCCTCACAGAGGAGAAGCTGAATCATGGAGTGCCTCCTCTGACAGAGAAATAGCAACACAGTGACTGTGAAGTGCAGGTGCATGCCTTTATGTCCAAAAAGCATAAGCAGACAAGAAATTAAAACCCACAAAACTTCAAACAAATTCCAGTTGATCAGTTTACATAGTGTGCTGAATATCTTCTGGACACACTTGTAGAGTAACTCAATACACTGAAGAGAAAAATAAATTGTTCTGATAAATAAGGAACAAAAAAAAAAAAAAAAATCAAAACTGTATCAGATCAGCCTTTTACTACAAAAAGTCAGTTGTAAAAGGTGACCTAGAATAGCCAGAAATTTGGTTTTTGCTTTGCTTCAATTTTTAAAAACATTCTTCTTTTTAGGTACACACAAAAACACAAAAAGGCTCACAAAAATTGGGAAGAAACAAAGTTCTCAAATATCATTTTTATGACATGATAAATGACACTCCTCTCCTCAATTTAATTATTCGCTCTGTCCAGAAGTTGTTTTTCCTTTGGCTCAAACAAGGAACAATATGGAGCTCCACTTCATTAAATGATCAAGCCCTCCCTGTAAACAGGCCAGATGCTGATTTAGACCAGTCTACACTAAGGATTTTTTGCTGGGATGGTGCTGGCATCTGTGCTGGCTGAAACCTTACGTAATTACACTGACCAAATCAGTGCTCCCACCTCCAATTCATTTTGTTCGTGTCTACGGATTTTCAAATAAAACTGCTTCTGTGTTTATAGGGGAAAAGGGAACTCAAAGTGCCAGCTTCAGCCTCCAACAAGGCTTGCAAGGCAAATCAAGAACCACCCTCCTTCCCCCCATGCAGCTGCCTCTCATAGGCTTGCTCCAAAAAGAAAAGCAGGCTGGTTTCTTCATTTTAAAAACAATAAAGCAACTTTTCATATGAACACAATAAGAAGTACCTTTTTCTGAAAGAAAGAGATCTCTTAACCAAATGCAGAATCTCTTCATTCAGCACTTCAGGGGTACAGAAGTAAAACCTTTCACAAATCCTAGCTTATTTTCCAGGTGAACATTTACTGATTTTCTTCTCTTACCTTATCAAACTTGCTCTACCTTCAGCTATCTGCTCTTCTTTCTCAGTAATTCAGTATAAGCCTCCATAGATCAGTATAAAAAAAGCAGAAAGCTTGAACTCAGGCTTCTGTAGTTTGATGGGAACTAACAATAAGCTCCATTGTCATCTCCTCAAATTAATTTTAATAAAATTAAGAACCCTGACCTAGTCAATGGAACAAACAGATCAGATCAGCACTGAATCTGGAAGCTTTGCAGTAGTATCTGTGTATTATAACAGAGAATGGAAAGATTATTGTGAAGCCACAAACACAGAAGCATTTTCTGCATTAGCCCAAACACACTGAAGCAAGGAATTTAATAAGCAAGCATAGTTTGCTTTAGTTGTTAGGACAGTTCTTTTAAAAAGCAACAATTCAGTCCCAAACAGAGCAGCAAAAAGGAGAAAACACTGTCATCTCAGCAAAAGAGCACTGAAATAATTTTCTGCAAGCTGCTCTGGGAGGTGGGGGTTTTACTTAGGAAATGCTGAATTCCTTAAAGAACACCAGCTGGCTGTTTGCAGTGCCAGCAGCAGGAACTGGACCCAGACTGCAGCAGCCACAGAATGCAGAAACCCTTCTCACCAAACAGACACAAGCAGGACTGGGAGGCTTCTGTCAAACTGCACCATCCTCCCATCCTCATGGCAGCAAGAGAGCTGCGCCAAAACACACACACATCACCTCGGGCTCTCCTGAGGAGTGGAGCTCTTCAGCCAAGACTGGTACAAATCTGAATTCCAATAAAGACCCAATCACTCCCATGCACATCACAACACAATCTATAAACTACAGCACCAACGGTGCATGAGAAAAAAAAAACGAAAATATTTTAGTTGGAACTGACTATTTACAATCTAGCATGTTAAGTGATTTCTACCATTTTCTTCAGTTTTGATAGTCCAGATCACTAAAAATACTCATTACTGCAGATTTTTAGGTATGATCTGCCTCACTAACTAAAACTTTTCATCTTATAAGTGAGGAATGAGTTAAAATCCAGGAGACCTCAGCTCTCACAAAGAAACACAGTGAAGAAACACAATTCTCTTAACCAAAAAAAGCAAGAAAGTAAGAATTCACTTTGAACACATTCAGAAGTCTGTTCATTGGGTGAATTCAGATGGGTTTCATTTGCATAAAATTAATAAAAAATTGTTTTCATTCTGCTTTATGGATTCATATCTCATTTCAAAGATCTACTTTATTAGGTATTTAAGGTATTCAGATAAATTATGCTGATTTTGCTTCAGCTTTCTTTTCAATATTCTATTCACACTTCCAACCCAACTGCTGACTTTTCATAAGCAAAAGAATTTATATGCATCTTTAATACAAGAGGATGTCCAATTTTCCTAATGCTCCATGTACCAAAAAGGAAAACATCTGGGAGGTTTCTGATCTTTGGAGACATCTGAAATACAAGATGGGCAATGAACTTTATGATTAGGTCTACAACTTAATGTAAATGGACATTTTTGCAAAAGCTGGAAACTCATTACAGAATTAACAGATATTTGAGAATAGTAAACATTTTCTCTTTTTGCCATCTTTTTTTTAATTTTAATGTTTATCTCTTGAAGCATTTCTGTGCTTTTAGCCACTAGAGTTAAACCCTCTTGTGTAACTTGCACGGTGCAAGTTCGCATTTTACTCATTACTCATCTCAAGTCAAACTCCATCTAGCTCTATTAAATTTGTGACTAAAAGCTAGGAAAACCTTAACTACTGAAAACAATCTATAAAAACCCAGGAGCAGCAGCCTGCAGTTCAGTTTTCTTTCTTTGTCAGGGTTGTTTTTTTGTTTTGTTTTAAGCTCAATTAAAAGTGAACAACTGTCCAGATGAGATGTTACTACACATTAGGATGGACTAAATACAACCAACTGCTTAGAAACCAACACCATTTGGGCAAAGAAGAGTAAGCAGTTTAACAGTTACATAATGCACAACATCTCCCACACAACACTAATCAAAACCCAAGCAAAATGACTTAAAATAATGAGCTATGATAGAACATTTGCATAAATACAGCCAGCAGCATTTAATGAATTTGACCATAAACAGCAACAGATGAATAACTGACTTAAGATCCACAGTAATAAACATACACAATAAAACAACAGAACTGTTAAAACTTCATTTTTAAAAGACATTAGCTTTGGACAAAGTACAGAAGTTGAACAAGATGTTTCTTTATAAAAAGTGAGGTCAAATACAAAAACAGTTTATCTGTGTTTAGACTGTGCCTCAAACACCAGACCCATTTTTGTTTAGCTCTCAGCCAACCTCACATACAAGGAGGAAAACCAGATCTCATGCTCTGACTGAAAACACGCTGTGGAGTCAGACAACAAAACTCTGAAACACTTAAACCTGTCCAACAGCAGGAACATTACACCAAGACTTGTACATTTTCTAGTAATTACCCCCTGCACCTCCTCAATACCGGATGACCATAAATTAGAGCAGGGCTGCACACGCAGTCACCATTTGGAGGAAGAAAACCACCTGCCTCCAAATGAAACATGGAAACACAGGCTCAGCATCACTGTTGGGCAGTTTGCTCCTAATTAATGCCAAGGCACATTCAGATATAGCCAAGGACTGTCTTTGGTACAAGCATTTGCAATTGAAATACACTTCAGGCAAGTCCCAGTTCAAGTGAGCCAAACAAACTGCACTCATTTTATGCAGTTCTTCCTAAGATGCTGGCAAGGCAATGTATCAAAAAGAGGGAAAAAGAAAAAATAGTAGCAAAAATGCTATTATCACAGAGTCCACTACTGTGGATGCTGCTGCTTAACACAGTTCAAAAAACTAATGTCAAATATCACAGGGAAAAACAAATCCAAACTCCTTCCAGAGACGGAGTGGTACCAGTTCTTGTGGGTTTTTTAATAACTTTTTTTTTTTAAATCATATGATTAGTAATCTGCATTTTAGTCATAATCTGTATCTCTGAGTTAATCACTGCAAGGTACTCTGCACTCCTGCAAAGTTTCAGAGTAACAGCTCTAAAACAGTAATAACAGGTTCTGTGGTGGGAGTAAGTTTCTACTAAAGGCAACACTGAACAACCTTCTTTAAATAAACCTTTTAAAAAGCCATGAGGTGACAATTTTTTTTATCCCTGCCAAGCTAAACAGTAATGGGGACGTCAAAACTAAGAAAGTATCTAGTCCAGCAGCCCATCTCAGCCCTTCAGCAAGATAAAAATGAGCTTCTCAGCAGACACCCAGTAAGGGGAAGCCTTCACAGGTAAAACCTAAACCCACAGGTAAAACCTAAACCCGCTGTCCCATCTGAGGGTAAAAGTGACAACCAGAAGTTGTTCAGGACAAAACACCCCTGACTTACCAGGGCAGTGAGAACCAGTAAAAACCAAAAGTATATCATCAACACTTCTTGAACCCAAGACCTGTAGATTGAGGCTGTTCCAGGGGAGTACTGGAATAACAGCAAGGAATAAATATGCCAGCTGTCTCTACAGAACCCTGCTTAGATACTGGGAAGATGATTGGAGACTCAAGGAATACTTTCAAGCCCATGAGCCTGAGAGAAGCACAAGTCAAGCTCTCTCAGTGCATTTATGGTCCCAACAACCACAAAAAAACAAGATTCTCTCATAAACCAACAATCATAAAGCAAACTTCCTATTTTTTGCTGAAATTATACACATTTATGAGATTTATGGCAGATGTTTTTCTTCCCAGATAATCAACTGACTGCACCAAGAACCACAGAGTTTTTAAATGAGTGGACCTATAGAAGTGTGTGTGAATTCAAAGTCACTAAAAGATTACTGATCAAAATATTTCTAATGTACTGGGAAAAAAAAAAACAAAACACCAGATCATTCAATTTTTCCTTACAGAGTCACATAAATCATGGCTCTGACAGTTTTCTTTAGCTCAGGAACCCCAACTATTGAATATCTAGAAGTTACCAAGAAAACCAATGCACCTTACCAAAGTCTCTTAATGCCCACAAACTCCTCAGTAACCCCAACTTTCTCTGTGTTATCAGAAACAGCTTCTCAGGACCAGATGCCAAATCAAATTGAAGTCAAAGAACCACATGGAGGGTTTTTAAACCTTAACATTTGATTACAGAAGTAATGGCAAACATAACCCAAATAAAACAGCACCGTGTCTTGACTTCTGGCACAGTGGGAGGGAGGAGAAGAGAAGAAGACTGCAGCCTCTTTCTCACAAGCCACAGTTCCAGACTCAAGCCCTATTTACAGGTGCCAAAGCAGACCCAAGTCCATCCTTCCAGCCCCCCCATTCCCTGGACAGCAGGTTACACATCTGCTTTTCACTTTGTACCTAGTTCTCTGTACTTCAGGTATTTACAGCTCAGTTCTGAACTTAAAGACAATCTTAAATCCTGTGTCTTCTCCAGCATTTTTCTTAGAAGTAATAACTGTCCTTAATTTAAAATTTGCAAGCCATTCTCAGCAAAAAAAAAGTCCAACTTAGTAGACCATAACAATAAATAAATAAGCAAACAAGCAAAAACAACAACAATAAATCATGCAATAGTATCCTTGTCTTAAGAACAAGCAGAACAGATTACATCAGGACAAACCCAAATAACCAAAGGGAAAAATGCCAACTTAATTAGATCTCCTGTACAGTAGAAAATCCAAAAGGACTGCAAATTTGCCTGCTTCCTAGGCAAGATGCTCTGCACACACCAGTCACTACCAATCTTTCCACTGTATTACCTCCCCATGTTCCTTGTAAAAAATCTACTATTCCTTCTGCTTTCTTGAACCAGGGACTCTATATCAGCCCCCTCTTGAATGCAGTTCCCTCTTCAAACATCACTGCCCTCATTCCTTGCTCCAACCCCTCCACACCTCTCCTCTCCCTGGTCTTCACCAAAGTGAGTTTCTGCATAAATGGGACATCAGCACAAGAAAAAAAGTTATTTTGAAAAATGCCAGGTGGACACAACTCCAGTTTGAGTACAGAGCTCCTGAGTACCTGCCTAGGCCACAAAAGAAGGAAACACAAAATCATAAATATTATTATAACTAACACATTAACACACTCTCAGAATTATTGCTGAAGTTCTTCTTTTAAAGCATGTTAACTGGTTGATCCCAAAGAGATAATTATTTATCTTGCACATCAAGAAAGATTCCAAAAGAATTAACTACATAGAGCAGCTGTGCTCCAGCCACTAATGATGCAAAAATGAGCACAGTCACAATCCTGTGCAAGCTGAAGCAATGACAACTACACAAGAAATGCTATGAAAAGTACCAGGAAAGTGCCTGGATCCCAAACGTTTAAAGTCTTGGTTTGAAGACAAACGTTTTAAGGTGTAACAAATTCCATTCAACTGCCATTACAAAGTTACAATTATCTGTGTTACTAAACTGATTTTTTGAAGCTACACCATCTGACAAGGAAAATAGCAAACTCATCAACTATGTTGAAAAAGATTCTCTTTTCAACTTAGCCTTGTTTCCCTCCTCACACATAGTATTATTTTTAAAAAAAATAAAAAATTAAGAACTCTGTAACAGCTAAGCCAGCCATTTTCAGCTGCCAAACTAAAGTTTAGTTCCATTTTAGTACCAGGATACTGTGGATCATAATTCGGACAGTTAAACTGAGGATTACTTGTTGACATCAATTTTGAACAGCCCAAAATAACCCAGACTTCAAATTTTGGGGGGAGGAAAGGGCATGAGATTACTAAGAGAACTGGCAATAGCAGTTTAAATGCTTTGCTGTGATTAGCAGATCACGACAAAGAATGTATCGATCTGAAGTTGTACTAGAACTGGTATGGCAAAGAGAAGCTCAAAAAAGAAACATTAACACCCAAGTTAATACCACATGAAGGAGCCAGTAAAGCTCACTTTAAAGTGCCTGAGAGAACATTTGATTATTTGATTGACTGTATTAAAAATAACCTCCCATTCAATCAGTAAAATATTTCCTACTTACACTTCTGACTTATTTACAGATCCTTCTTGCAAAGGGCACCAAAGATGGGTGGGAATTCCTGTCCCTGAGGAATTTATAGGTCAAACAACATACAATGAGAGCAGCCACACACAAAGCTTAAAATGTCCCCTTGACCCACTCTGAGCTGGAATTAGTCTCCAATTAAAGTCACGCTTCTGTGATGAACCCCGTTGATGCTTTTGTGCCACTCAGCATTCCAATTACATTAATATTTGTAATTATACTTCTGAGAAAATGCTAATGGACACAGCTCCACAAGAACAGATCACAGCCTCGCCGGTGTCACCCTCACCTGCCTGCACTGGCTTAAGCAGTAGAAGGAAAGTAAAGGTGGCAATTTCTTTTTCCTTCAAGAGAACTACATCACATAATTAGAGTTTCACAAATCCCACGAAATGCAATGCATTCAAAGGCATTATTCTCTTTGAATGCTGTGACGGATTTAAACCAGAGGTGATCTTTCACATATGACATTCCAGACTCCACCTGCTGAGACACCAAGTCAGCTTGGCCTTCGGAAGGAGGCCAGCCAAAGAGCTCCAGAACATCTCCCTGCTCACCTGTTTCCCCCTCTCTGAGTAACTACTGAAAAAGGGGGGAAAAAAACCAAATAAGCCTCACAAATCTCTTCCGTGAGACTGATAAGCAGATGGAAAAACAAAACGAGTTACAACAGATCCATCCTGAACTTCTGTTAAAAGGTTCTGCTCGCAACAGAGCAAACTCTAAGAAGAGAAAGAGGGACTTACTACACAGAAGACATCTCACCTTTCAATTTTTGCACCAAAAAATGCATCAAAGCACTAAACTCACATGCCAGCTCCACCACTTGTGACACCACAGGCAGCTGGTGAGCAGAGACTGTTCAAGCACAGCACAAAGCCCGTCAAACAACGTTTGTTTACCCAAGAATTCCAGAAAAAGTTGTTATTATTGCCATCGCTGAAAGTCACCGTGGCAGCAGAAAGTTCTCAGCAGCCGGGCTGTGCCAGCCGTGTAGAACACCCGGATCCATCTTCTCCATCATTTCTCCCACCCGCTGTTCCCAAGGGAGCGGTGACTGCTGTGGGGACAGGCTGGTTCTGTTACTCCCAAGGAAGGACTCACAGACACATCCAGAGGACTCACAGACACATCCATGACCTCCGCAGACAAGTTTATCTTATCCTGCCAGGAAGCTGCTGCAGTCTGGGACCGTGAAGGCAGACAGGGAGGCGCTGGCAGCGTGGATTACCAAGGTCTGCCTCGCTCCTTAATCCAACTTTCCTAATTTTTGTTTAGACTTCGGTTCCCAAAGGCGAGCTCGATTTTGAAATACTTCTCACACTCTACTTCTGATAAAGCACTGACTATAGGTGATCACAGAATCACAGAATGAATCACAGAGTGGTTTGGGCTGGAAGGGACTTTAAAGATCATCTTCCTCCAACCCCCTGCCATGGGCAGGGACACCTTCCACTATCCCAGGTGGCTCCAAGCCCCGTCCAACCTGGCCTTGGACACTTCCAAGGATGGGATAGGCAATAACATGGAAGTTCTGCTACCCAAAATCCAGATACAACCCATCACTCCCATCACCTACTCCACCACCGCGTGCAGATCCACACAGGCACATCCGAACACGAACAAAATCAAACCAGGAGGGTGGGAAGAAGTGGGAGGGAGGCAGCACAGGCATGATCTCACCCAGGCACACCAAGGCACCACAGCCCGGGGTCCGGAGCAGCAGCCACGGGAGAAAAAATCCGAATTTCCTGCCTTTGTACCGAGGCTGTGCCAGCCTGCCTCCCCTCAGGAAACCGTTCCACGCGGGACACCGATCGCAGCGGGACCCGGGGCCGCGCCGGAGGCGCCTCCTCACAGCCCCCCGACCCCGCAGCGGGTCGGCTCTGGCTCAGCTCGCCCCCGTTCCCCCCGCGGCCCCTCGTCCTGCAGCGCTGCCCGAGGAGGGCAGTGAGAGCACAGGGGCTTTACCTCTCCGCCGGGATCCGTCCCTCAGTCCCTCAGGAACACGCTCGGAGCACTGGGAGCCGCCTGCGCCCCGCGCCACCCCCCCCCCCGCCCGCGCTCTCCCCCCGCTCACGACATGGTCTCTCCCGAGGCGCCACGGCTGCCGCGGCCGCGGGCGCTCCCACTCGGCGCGGCGGGGGGGGGGAGGCTCTGCCCGCGCTCCTCTAATGGCGGCGGCCGGAGCGGCCCAAAGCAAAATAAACCCCCGCACGGCCGAGCCGCACGTCAGCGCGGCCTGCCGCCCTGCGCGCCACCCATTGGCTGGTCCCGCTCCCGCATTCCACCAATGGGCGAGCGGCTCTTTGCGCAGAGCGGTGATGTCATCGCTGCCGCGGGGTGCCGCGCGCAGGGCGGGCGCCAGGGGGCGCCGTCCGTGCCGGCCCCTCAGGGCGGGTCCCGCGGGACCCTCGGCGGGGATTGCGCTCTGCCCCTTCCCGGCCCTTCCCGCTCCCCTTCCCGCTCCCCTTCCCGCAGGTCTCTCCGGGCTCCTCGGCACCCCGCGACCTTCCCCGAGCCAAACATGCGCCTGGGTTGCCGGCGGTAACGGGCGGAGCGTCGTGGAGTGCAGGCGAGAGCAGCCTGCCCGTGGCTCCGCATCCACCGTGGTGCGGGGTACATGGACATCGCAGTTTCCTGTGGGAATAATCCCTCAAAAAACGTCCTTGTGATGGCACGTGGCCAGGCAGCAGCAGTGGAGAACGCTGCTTTGTGGCAGCTGACCACAGAATCACTGAGGTTGGAAAAGCCCTCTCAGACCATCGAGTCCAAGCTGTGCCTGATCCCCACCTTGTCCCCAGCCCAGAGCACTGGGTGCCATGTCCAGGCTTTCCTTGGACACCTCAGGGATGGGGAAGGGACCACCACCTCTCTGGGCAGCCCTTTCCAATGTCTAATCACCTTTCTATGAAGAAATTCTTCCTAATGTCTGACCTGAACCTGCACTGGCTGCAATTTTAGACTCGGTCCTGTATTTCTTATTGGTGCTCTGGAAATAATTTGCTACGAAACAACTGAAGGAATTAATGGGTAGGAATCCAGAATCCACCAGGTGCCGTGGTCAGGTTGACATGGTAGTGTTGGGTCATAGGTTGGACTCAATCTCAGGGATCTTTTTCCATCTAAACTGATTCTGTGAAATAAAATTTCAGCATCTCCTCCACATGTTGATCCCAGCCACTCCTGACTCAAGACAAAGAATGTGTGGGATTGGAGTTCAGGATGTCACCCTGCCCAAAAGGACTCATCCAAGCAGCAGCCCTGCAGTGCAAAGCCCATTTCTCTTCTGGGTAGGAAAGACCAACAACAGTTCTGCCAGCCCTTGGGTTCAGTCCATGTGCTGGCTATGCAATATTTTTTTTGCTTTCTACTCAAAAATTGCGAGTCTGCATCTTCCTTAAGCTGCCCTTGTAGGCTCACTGATAGGAAATGTGTATTTCTCTACATCCTTGCTTTTCCCTCATGGGTTTTACATCATTTGAATACCTGATTTATTCTTTTTTACCCCTACTGCAGTTACTACTTTTTATTTCAGGCTTTCTTAGATGTTTTAGCACTTTCTTATTTCCATGGTTTCATCCCCCATTCCCAGACTCTGTTAGATAATGCCTTGGGCTTGGTATTGCATTGGGAAACTCATCCAGAACCAGCTGGATCCATCCCTTTTCCCTCAGTCAGCATAAAAGGAAAGTACCTGAGATGTTCCAGCAGAGCAGTCCTAGAGAAAATCCCTTTGTCCAGCAGGCAGACAACCAGCACTGGAGTCAGGACAAGTAAAATGTAATTACTTATGGAGACTGAAATAGAAATTTGTCTTCATTTGCAATTAAATTAGTTTGCTGCAAACATCAAGAACTGTTGCAGGGGGAGGGTAATGTGATTTCTCTCTTCCAGACTAATTATTTACTAAATTCTCTTTCTGACTCCACTGAACAAGTTGGTGCATTTCTCAAAACGCAGCTGTAGAAAAAAGGGGGACAACTTTTTTTTTTCTTTTTTTTTTCTAAGATTTGGATAAGTCATGTAAAATAAGTATTCCTTATCTTAAGAAATTTTGCCATCTCTGCACTTAGAAATCGTCCAGAAAATGTATCCCTTGCTCTTGGCAGAATCTAGGCAAGATGATGGAAGAACTGTTGGGGTAAATTCCAAATGTTGCCCCAGCTGTGCAACAATGGAAATTTCCAGAAATAATTGTTATAAATTCAACTGTATAAAAAGATATGAAAATACAAGGAATATCTTAGAACCATAGACTTGTAAAGGGGCTTGGGTTGGAAAAAAGTTACGACCAACTGAAAAAAAATAATTCCAAAGAATTCTGTGATTCTGAGTGTTTTTAATCTCTGCACAGTTGGTCTGCAGAACAGAAGCATTCTGAGTAGTGAAAGAGGTCCCTGGATAGTATTCAAAGGAGAGCATGTGGTCAAATTGAATTTGAAAATATTTACCAGAGCAAAAGCAAATCCTGGGCCGCATCTCCCAATTACCTGACATTTTTGATGTTGGTGACTTTATTGGTAAGGCCATGTCTTTGGCTTTAGCTCAAAAAGCTGCTGGTGTCTCCTGCCAGGTTTACCTTGCAGGAGTTTGCCATTTGTTCTAGACTTAAACAATAAAATACAAGACAAATGACCTTTCAGCAGTTTAGAACATTGATATTTACACATATAATTTATCCAAGAAGAGCTTTCAGACTTCTAATTTGGAGATAAATCAAAATCGACATTACTTGATAGTCAAGTCCTCAATAGATTCGGTATTTGGTCATCTTTTTTTAAATGTCAGAAAGATAATTCTATTTTTTGTTAGAGGTAGCAGAAGTTGTAAGCAAGTACTAATTTCTTATATCCCACCCAGAATTTTCATTTCCTTTCACCAATTTAAGGAGGAATTTTAACTCCCTAGGAAGGAATTTGGAGCAGTCATACTCATTTGACAGCTGAAGCTGTTATTTTGGGAACCTTCCTTTGCAGAGCTGGATTTGCTCAGGCCTTGCAGCTCGGGAGCCTTCACACACGAGTTGTACAACTGCCCCTTGTGTCTCACAATAAACCCACAGCAGAGCCATGAGATAAAAATATCATTTGCACATGTAAGTGTTCCAGCTTTCTTTTTCCCCCGCTTCTCAAACATCATAAATCCCTCTTCTTGTAACTTCCCATCTTCCTCAGCCATCCTAGCTCCAATCTCCTTTCTTCCTGTTCCTCCAGAACAAGAACTGATGGTAAATCTCCTTGTCAGAGCTCACAGATTTGATAAAACCCAAGCAACATGCACAAATGATGTGATTTTGCAGGAATATCCAGCTCAGAACCCCCCTTGGTTCCCATCCTTGCCCCAGCAGCCTGGAACCCTTTGTGCCTGCGAGGTGTGAGCCTTGCAGGCAGCCAGCGAGGCAGATGGCTGGGAAGTTCCTTTCCTTTTCCACAAAGAATTTATACATTTCGGATTTTTTCGGCACAACCCTGAGTTGCAATTTGCTGCTCTCTCCTATTAAACATGAGCACTCTGCCTTACAAGATGCCCTGATTTTTTCTGTCCTGATGCTCGCTGTTAGTAAAAGGCCTTTCCCTCAACCCTCCCTGACGATTCTGTTCTGATTCACCCTGTTTATACCCGAACAAATGATACCCAAAGCTATAATTAGAAAGCAAGCCTTGAAACATTCCACAGGAGCACATTTGTTGCAGGTAGTAGCTGGGGGGACTCAACGACACAAAATTGTGCTTCAGGTAAGCAAAAAAAGGACAAAAACCTAATTATTTTCTGCTGGCATGGAGTGTTTTTGTGCTGCAGCAGAATTACCTCAGCTTGAATGGAAAGATTACATCTAGTTAGTGATGTCTAAGTGCAGATCTTGCTCTTATGTAATTCTCTTTACCCTGGTAACTCCTCTCTCTCAGGCAGAGCGCTGGCTCCCATTAGGAGATTCATCCTCACTTATCCAGGAGCAGGGATGTACATGCTCACCAGATGGTTATTTCTCGCTAGCTCAACTTTGGATATGCAGAGCTCCCTACTCAACCAGCTCCTCAGATCCTGCTCTTGCTGTTGCTTTATCCTTTGTTTTCAGGAGCAAGGAAGGCTTGCAAAACTTAGATAAAGGGTGAGGAATGGAAACGCATAAAAATCCAAAGGGAGCACAGGTTTTGGATTGAGAACAGGGTGTTTTAAATGGTTCACTGATTTGTTACCAGTTTTCCATCCTCTGAGTCAGCCTGAGCCTTCACACCCAGTAAATCCCATCCTTGTGGCTCCTTTTCTCATTTTCATTTGAATCATAAAAGTGTTCAGCTATAGCTAGATCACTCTCCCCGCTATGCAGGCAAGGATGAACTCAGAGGAGGCTAAATCACAGAACCATAGGGTGCCTTGGGTTGGAGGAGACATGAGAGAACATCCTTGGAGCAGCAAGAGACCCCTCCCAGCTCTCCAAGTAGTCATAGTGTGTGGGGGTGATTGCTTCAGGGACAAAACAGCCAGGAAGAATAGAGAATAAACAAATCTAGTTTGGAAGAACGGGGCAGAAATGTCTCTAAAATCTGCACTCTGAAATGTATTTCAATAGCAAAAAGGAAAATGTTCAAAGTGGTGAGCACTTGCATTGAAAGCTTCCACATTCTCATATTTTTCTTGCTTCTTCTCTGGTTCCACATGGAGCAGAGGAAGGGGATGAAGGAGTAAATCCATCAGGATGGGGCTTTCCAGCTGAAGGGTTTGAGCCCTGTGATCAGGGAACCTTAGAAGCTTTCCTCAGCTGGGCAGACCTTGTGTAGGTGAAGGAGTCTGTGGCCAACAGAAAAGCAGCACACGTGGAGAGAACCGGGAAGCTGGGAGGAGATGGAGTGGCTGTGATCCAGCACTCAGCGTGGATCTGGAGACTCCACGAGACTGCAGGAGCTGCCCGGCCCAGATGGTGAGCACAGCGTGGCTGCTGCTGCTCCGAGCCTGCAGCAGCAGGTCTGTCACAGCACAGGAATGCAGGGGGGAGGACAGAGAGGAGGAAAAGACAGAGGGAACCGAGGAAAATATGAGACACAGTGTTCAAGGGGAAAGAAAAATAGAGCAGGAAAATGCGAAGAGCTCTTAGGATGCACTCTGAACGTCATCAGGGACGACAATGACAAGTCACAATGCAACTCTAAAAGGAATCTGCAGCCTGAGTCCCTTCAGGGGCATGTAAGACATTTGTGAGGACTCAAGACAAAAATCCATTTTAAAAATGGACTGAAATCCATAAACCTACTGCTGTACAGAAATGTCAGGCGTGAAGAGCCTGGATGGCTCTGCACAATGGCCACTGTCTCTCTTACCATCACCACTGACACATTTAACTACCACCAACCCCCAGACCCCTCCAAACTGCTTCTGGCAGCAGAAAATGAAGTGTGGGGTCAGCATAACACTGACTCCTCCAACACTGCCAGCTGGGGCTGGAGGAGATGAAAATACCACATTATGCTGCCACTGGTTTTGATGCTGGGTTAGGCAACCCCCTCCTCTGACTCCTGGCTTTTGTGAGCCCCCTGATGGCATCACCCCTCCCCAAACATTGTATAAAAGCCAGAGATGATAAACCCAGTGGCTGTGGAGCTGAGAGGCAAAAACTCCAACATTTTTCTGCTTTAGGAGAGCCCAGCTCTTCTCCTGTGCAGCAAGGCAGCATTATCTGGTGGCTTTAATATGCCCCAAAGTCAAGTCAAAGCTGTTAGTGGACGGCAAAAGTGAAAATAGGATTTATTATAAATAAAACTGTCCAGGAGCACATGAGGCAGCAGAGAAGGGACATTCTGTGTCTGGTTTGCAGAGCACAGTGCATCATGCCCAGCATAATCAGCACCAGCTAATCAGATTATTTGATGAGCCAGAGGGAGCAAAATCTATCTTTGAGTTGACGTAATCCACCAATAGACTGCTTAAGGATTCTGGATATTTTCATTCTGTGTCTCAGATGCCTTTCTCTTACCTATTTATCGAGACTTATCCTTTTTATGAGCAAATCTAGGATTAAACACAGACAGCTCAAATTAAAACCAGAACACAAACCAGGTAAGAGTGAGATTCCAACAGAGCAGTTCCAATTACCACACTACTGGCTCAGCAGGAGAGTAAAAGAATATCAGGGATACTTTAAAGCCATTGGTGGAGACCTTGGATGGTAACTGAGGAAGATAAGGAATACCAAAGTCTGGAATTAAAATGGCAAAAAAGACATTTTTTTCTGGAACATTGTGAAATTTTGGATGAAATTTTTGTTTTAATTCAGGCCTAGCCTGATCCATAAATTCTTATCACTTTAATATGATTTAATATATTGTAAAGGTGTGTTCTGTTAAAAATCTGTACCTTCTCTTAGCCTTCTTCATCACAAATAGGCAATTTCAACAACTGCATAAAAGTAGCTTTCCATATTTTTCCTAATTTAATCTCACAGAAAGCTGTCTAGCAGGGTACCTCATAATGCTTTGCCTTATTTACAGATACAAGGAGGGGAACAGAAAAATAAATCATTTTCAAAACAGATTACTTTTCTGGAAGGATAATTCTTTGATTGCTTTTATTCCTGACTTTAAAAGAAAATAATTTAGTAATTATAGCTTGAGCAATATTGTTTACTTGTATCAGGCCTCACAAAAGCTGCTGTGCCTGCCTTTCTTGTATGTTGTATTAAAGAGATGGGTAGAAACAGAATAAAATAATTGCAACAGAACATTGCCTGGGATCACTGTCTCCCTCCCACTGCACAAAGAGATGCTGGAGCAAAGCTGAGACATTTATTGAGCAGCAGGAGGTCATTAGCTTGTTGTCAGTCCTCTTTCCACTGACAGCTTGACATGGCTGTCTGGTAGGTAAGCTGCATTATATACAGGCTTTTTGTAACACACATTTCTGTTTTCATATGAAAAGTATGTCTGCTGTCTCCCAAATAATCCTTGCCACCCTGAGAAATTACAGATTTTGTGTTTCAGGAACGTGTTGCTTCAGTTTTCCAACCACATGTTTCAGCTTCATCTCAGTTTCTCTTGCCTAAGCCCTTTGAAAAAAGTTTAAGCTTCAAAAGCTTCCACTTCTATGAGACAGCCAGCTCTGGAGCTGCCCATGTCCAGGCACAGCTGTAAATTTACAGGGCTCTAACACCAAAGGACGACTTAGAGCATCTCTTGGGGTTGTGTACAACTGAAATTGCTTAAATATTACAACGACTTTAGATCTTCCATACAGATCAGAGTGAGGACTGAGGATCAGAGAATTCAGGAGGATATTTAGCTGAGGAGTAAATGACTGCTGCCCTAAGCCAGCCACATCCATGTGTAATCATTTATCTGTACACCTCATTACTGCCCAAGCACCACAGCAGCAGAGAGGCTGAGCCACTGACTTAGCTTTGCCCAATGCAATTCAGCTTAATCAATAAAACCAATTTTACAAAATTATGCAAATTGTTGAGCTGCTGCTGGAATAATTGGAAATTGGTGAAGCTGCTCGGTCTCAGGAAGGTCACATTCCTTCACTGGATATGGAACCTTTGAAATCCTTGGCCAGGAGGGATTCATGTCCTTTTCTTCCTGGACATGGCTTTCACATAGCCCAGTTTCCTATGGTTCTTCCCTCTGCCAAGTCAACTTCTACAGTCAAGGGGCCTGGGCAAACACCCAAGGCCTGGGGGGAAAGTCCAGATTTGGCCCATTGCCCACAAGCCACATTTCATTAGAAAAATAGAATTTCTACGTTTGGTATAGAAAAACCACATTACATTGGTTATATTAGGAATATTAATTACACAGCTGATCATAGAATCGCAGAATGGTTTGGGTTGGAAGGGACTTTAAAGATCATTTTTTCCATCCTCCTGCCATGGGCAGGGACACCTTCCACTGGACCAGGTTGCTCCAAGGCCCATCCAGCCTGATGTAGATGAGAGTCCAGGCTACCCATGTCAGAAGCAGAAGCTGTTGAGATGAATGGGGCTGATCACTTGCATCAGATTAGGGAGCTCATTTCTCAAATGGAGCCCAAACCTGTGTGGATTAGAGCTTTCCAACCACTCTGCTGAAGAAACAGAAGTTCTGCCATTTCATTTTGTTGCTGTTTCTCTTATCTTGCCATCCTGGCTTTGAATTTTCACTCTTTTATTCCAAGTACACATCTTGCCCGATTTGCTTAATCTTCAAGAGTTTTCACAGTGTCCTCAGGCACTCAGGGAAGAGGCCAAGTGAGCTGGGCTTCCCTCAGAGCACACAGCTCCAAAGCTGAACTGTGTTCATTTCTTGGCTGTCTTCCTCTCACATCAGAGAATATTCCAAATAAGGCCTCACTGGTGTTGCTCAGAATCAAAATAGCTCCATCTTATTTAGGTTTGATAACCCCTGGAGAAAAGTCCCTTGGGCTTTGGCTTCCCCTCAGAGCTGTTGACTGCCTCGGCATATGGTCCTGTTAGATCTTCTCAGTTAAACACTGTTACATCACACTTCTGTCAGCTGTCAGTATTTCAATGTTTTTCTTGGAATGTTTGCATCCTGTCCTAGACCTTCTGCCTCTAGAGTCAAGTGATTAAGTTAGAATCTGAGGTTTTATTTTCAAAGTAGATTTCTAATCCTCAGTGCAGTACAGAAAAGTGTAAAATATCAACTAAGTATAAATAAAGGGTTCAGAAACTAAAAGCAAAGACCAAAAAAACCCCACAAATATCAGTTCCTAAAACTCATTAGTTAAAAATATAATTCTAGTGTATTGGAACAAAACAAACCAGCTGGTTAAGTTTTTTCCCGAAGTTTTTGATTGCCAGTTCCAGAGTGCAGAAGGCATTTCTATTTGTGCCAGTGCTGGATCAATATCCCAGCTCAGTTCAGATTTGCTCTCACCAGCAGCTCGCTCAGGCTGAGTCCTTACATCTAATACTGATCATGGGCTTCCTGAAACACTCCAGGAAAAATAAGGAATATTAGCATCTGTGTTCTGGGTGACATTTTGGGTGGTTATGCCCTGTTTAGCTGATTTTCCTCATCTAACAGAACACCTACATTATCCTTTTCTTTCCATACCCTCAGGCATTGCAGTGGATTCATGGCTGCTGCAGCCCATTCCAGAAGTGCCTGTGCCACAGCTCTGGCTACAATATTTTTTTGTACTTGTTGGTGTTGCCTGCAGATTTCCAGGGGTTTAGAGTTAGATGTGTATCAGATAATGCCACAGAATCACAGAGGAGCAGGCTGGAAGGGACCTCAAGGATCCTCTGGTCCTCTTTCCTTGCCAAAGCACAGTCTAGACAAAATCTGGTCAGATCAAGGCCTTGTACCATTGAGTACAAGGTGAATCCTCCAAGGGTGGAGATCCCACTGATGGCTTCTCTAAGCCCTGTTCCAGGGTCTGACTGGCCCTGATTATTCTTTGCCTGATAAACAGTCTAAGCTTGCACTAATTGTCTCCAAAAAATGCACACTCTGCCTCTTTTCAAACCCAAATGAAGTTTAATTGAGTTGGTTTTCCTTGAGAGATAATGTGACTAGAGAACATGAAGTCCCAAATGTAGTGAGACTGTGTGAAATAAAAGAGATTGTGGATTAGAAACACAAACCAATAACCTAGAACACCAAGAACAGTTTTTGCTTCTTTTTCTCCCAGCCTAATACTGGAAGGGCCATGAAAAAAATAATTTAATTGATATTTCTCATCCAAGTTTATAGCTAGAGCCGATTAAAAGCCTGTATTTCTTTCCTGCTTCAACTTTCAAAGTTCTAAAACACTTAATTCTACAAAAGAGGTAATGAAAGTAATGAAAACTATGTAATGAAAACTTGCCAGAAAAAGAAAAGTGTTATTTAAATCAAAAATTATCACAGAATTTGGAGCTTTTGTAATTTATCTGGAAACTCTGAAACTTGGTCTCCAAAGCTCTGTGGGATCTCTTAAAGCCTCTGGTGTCCAAGCCAGGGAGCAAAGCTGGTTTAGAGGTGGACCCTGAAGTGATAGGGGTGGCTCCAGAAATGGGAGTGTCCCCAGGACACACTCCATCAGCTCCAGGTCATCTCCTGGTCATCCTGGCAGACTGGCAGCACTTTTAGTGTAGCTCAGAAACCTGCTGGAACTCCTGAGCTTGTGCAAACCAGCTTGGTTTCAACACACCAGCATTTACCACAACGTCTCTATTTTTGGAAGCTGTCCAAACATTTCCCATCTCAAAGGAAGTTTCACTTCTCATCCAGCATCCACCTCTCCAGCAGCCACTTGCCTGCGAGCTGCTCTGAGCTGTTCTGTTTTCTGAAGGCAAGGAGAAAGCAACACCTGCAGCTCACCTCACTTGAACACATCTCAGAGCATTTCCCTGCATCTGAACTAGGCTAAACAAGTCAGCTCCCAGGCACACTGACCCCTCTGGGGAATACAAACACCCTAGTTCAGACTACACTCACATTATGAAGACCTAATTTAGTCCTGATGTTTTGAGATGCACATGCAAGCTGCTTTTTACAAGGTCACCCCCAGCAGGGACAAGGAATTTTTCATTATTAGCATGAAGACCTTGAGTTTTGAAAAATGCTCTTGACTTTCATCATCATCTGCATGCTGTTTTTTTCCATCTCCTTTGCATTAAATGGTCAGTAGAAGAGGCTGTAATTTATGCAGCAGCCTGACAGTTGTCTCAGGGGTTCTGTGCAATGAACCACCTTCATTTTAAAAGCTCTTTTTAAATAAATGGTCTCAGAAACATTGTATGGTTTTAAAACTGAAAACACAAGGGAGTTTACATGGTATGGAGGGAAACCTGTATTTGGTGACAAATTAAAGCATTTAGCCACAAAAATGATGGCTAAGAGAAGATTAAGAAAGAAAAAGGTAAAACAGTGTTAAAAAAGAAGATGTTTTGCTCTTTAGACACATTCTCTCTCTCTCCTTGTATAGAAAATATTTTAAAGGTGAATCCTGACCCTGTTTGTCCTCAAGTGCTAATACCAAGTGCTTAGACAGGAAAATGATGTCAATCTGCCAGTCACTAATTGCCCTTCCCTGTGGTCCCCATTTCCTTGGGTGCTCTGGTTTCTCCATGGCTCTGATGACTCTTCCCATGCCAGAGGAAATATTTAGTTTCCATCTTCCTGTGGAGTAGCAATTTCCCTATTTCCATAACTTAAGCCTTCCCCATCGAGCAGCTGCAGTGTCTGCTTGAACTGTGGAGTATTTATTTTGTGAAGGTTTCTCTAAGTCCTGATCAAATTAGTTTGAGGGGAAAGATACCTACAACATCCTAAAGAACAGCTGCTCCTGACAAATCAACCCCAGGAAACATTTTGTCTGTTTATCCTATGAATTGGCAGAACATGGGCTGCTGTATCCTGAAATATTCTATCATCTGCCATTAAATAAATAGGGAACTGAACAGTTCCTAGCTACGGATCACAAATGGAAGTGGGAGGAAAGTAAACATCCAGTTTAGCTTTCACCTCAGTGCATTGCTGCTTCTAGCTCACCTGAATTTTCTCAATAATATCTGTAGGAAAATAGGCAAGTACCTAGTGGGGCTTTTCTTTTACTGGACATCAATTTCTCTGAAGTGCTCACATCCTTCTTGTCTAAACTTATACATTCTAGATGGATAAAGAAGTCTGTAAAAAAGGGAATTATTTTCCAACCTCTGCCTGTCCAGGGGCCAAAGGAAGCTATGTGATGTTCAATCTCACATTCATACAGTGTGACATGAAAAGGAAATGTACAGGGGAACTCTAAGGGGTTCAATCAGCAACTCCTCAGGCTGTTTTTTAATATTGTAACATATAAATATTTCCCTTCAGTTAAAAAAAAATACAAATATATGTATGTATGTTTTATTTTAACATGGTGACCTTGGGGGATTGTGAGTTTGGGGTTCAGAGGCTTTTTTCCTATAGGATTTCTAATGATTTGTAATGGCAGCAGGGATTCCTGACTCCTGCATCCATGATTTCAGCTGCAGGCAGGGCAGCAAGGACAGGCCCTGCTCTGTCAATCTGGTAATGAACAGTAATGACAGACTCTAAGCTGTCATAAGAGGATATGACCAAGCCTTGTTTGGGAATGGAGAACTCAGCCACATCTGGTGACAGCCAGCATGACCTGAGGGAAGGGACCTGCCCACAACAAAGAACTTTTTACCCTCTCACAAATAAAACTGACCCCTCCATATGATGTTCCCAGCTTCTTCCCCCTCTCCAGCATCCTTTCTCTCTCCTGTTCCAGAACAGGTGGTCAAATCTGGATTAATTTTATTTTGTCCTAAACATGATGTTCACTCTGTGCTCTCACTAGACCACAGCTTGTGGGGAGGAGGGAGAATTTTAATCCTGGTGTGATTTTCCACCCTTACAGATTCCCACATGGAGATTACAGCAGCCTTTTGTGCAAGTCTTGGAGCTGCTACAGGCTGAGGCATTTTGGGGAAGCAGTGGTGATGTACAAGCTCTGAAGTAGGAGCTTTCCTGCCCTGGGACCAGGCTGAGCCCTTTCCCTGAGCAGCAGGGCAAGCAGCATCCCCATTTTTGTTCAAGAAGTCACACTAATTACAGAGCTATTGCCTTCCTCATTTAAGCAGGCAGTTAATCCCAATGCTATTAAAATCCCAACATTTCCAGCTTCCCTCAGGAACACTGAGTGGCTATTCATGGAGCAGGCTCACATCACACTGCTTCTTCTGTGGTGACACTGGGCAAGTGACAAATGCTGCACGGTCACTATAAATTCATATTTTGCTGCCCTCCTTCCCCATGAGACAGGCCAGAGCAGCCTGGGACAGGATCTGTGCTCCTGCTTGCTCCTGTGACAAAGAAGGTGCCACAGGAGGGCACAAGGAAAGTGAGTCATTCCTGTGATCATTAATTAATTAGTGTCCTGCTGCTCCTCCAGGCAAACCAAACAGATTACACAGGGCAAAATTGACATAAACAAGTAGAAAACTCTGCTTATAAAGGAACTTGGGAAGACATTCAGTCCCAAAGCTGCCAGAGCTCCAGTGATCCAGTCTGCTCTCTTTCCAGGATGCTCTTGCATGCTTGGATCCATTCTCCCTGATGAAGGTGGGGTTCCCAGATAAAAGGATGCACAGAAATTGCTCTCCCAGATGAGATAAATGTTTCTGTCTCCAGCCAGGATGGGTGAAGCTTTAGGCTCTGACTAAACCACAGCCAAGGTCACTTCCCAGCAGGTGCTCCATGGCATTGCCATGCCCAGGTTTCCAAGGAGCCTACCTCCACATCCAGAGAACTGAGGGGATCAGGACAGCATCATTCCCATGGTCAGGAGTCTCCAAGTTTGCAGAGACCACCTGGAACAGGGCACACAGGAGCCCCTGCTCTGTCCCACCCCCCTGTGCTTGAGAACTGTGAATTTAAAAACTGTTCCAGACACACACAGGCGCACTGTGCAAGAAAGCCACTAAGAAAAGCCAAATCTCATCTGGATTTGTGCACTTCCTTGTCTCTCAGATTTCCCTGCCTCAGACAGCAAAAGCAGCCTGTCAGAATGTGTCCTTTCCTGGTGATCCCTATGCACACCACAGGAAAAAACTCATCAGAAAAGGCAATATTATTAAAAAAAAAAATAAACCTCCCAGGCCCTAGAAAGAGAAAAGAGAAATCTTCCAGTGCCTCTGCTCAGAGAAAAGCCATCTGGGGGTGGGCTCAGCCAGAGGGTCCCTGCTCCTGCCCTCCCAGTCTCCCCCAGCTTTCTGTGTCCCTCCCCAAGGCTGCTGGTGGGGGATGCAGAGCAGAGCCAGCAGATGATGCTCCCCAGAGCGTGGGCTGCCTGCCAAGGAGCACTGCCAGGTGCTGGCTGTTTAAATTGCTTAATATAGTGTATAAAGAAAAGATCGATATCAGGATCGTGGGCTCCAGCCCTGTCTCAGAGTGTGAGCTTGTCCAGAGCACTCAGCATCCCCCCAGAGCTGTGCCGAGGCACCACAGGGCTTCAGGGACCTGTCCCCTGAGACAGATCCTGTTGGGCATCCTCCACCTTACCCCAGCCAAGGACAGAGAGTTTCTGTTCCTAAACTGGCCCTCTGCAAAGTCTGGAGTGCTTTTTCCTGACCTCAGCAGGGAAACAGGGAGGGCAACCCTGGGATCTCCATGTGCCTGCTGATGGAAAAGACCTCAAACTCAGAGAAGGGTGCAGAGCCCCACACTCATCAATGAGGCTGTGGGAGGTTAAGTCACTTTGGGGCTGATGGATAAAGCCATAAACTGTGCTGTTAGCCCCCATAAAGGTGAGCTCTGTCACACTTCCAAGTGCTTCGGGCTCTGGTCCAAGCTCTAATGGCTTCATTGTTGTCGGGTTACAATGGGCTCTGATAAAATCTGCAGCTCGACAGAGCATTTCCTGGCAGGGATTCAACACACCTCGATTCCCCGTGGCCAGCCACTGCCTCAGCATCCAGCACAGCCACCAAATTCCCGTGGCTTTTCCAGGCTGGCAGCAGCCACACAGCACCAAGGATGGCAAAATCTGTTCATTAATAACTTGTCCTGAGCCTCTGAGTGAAGGATGATGTGCTGTGCTTGGTAAGTAAAGTGTATGAGGTCTCACAGCTATGCTGGTTTATTAATTTGCCTCGTTAATCTAATTTCCTGCACTCTTTTGGGAAAGATTAAATGAATCATATGTAGGCATGAAAAATCAGTGCAAGGGGAAGAAACGAGGAGGTCTGGCACAAAAAAAAAAAAAGAAAGTCAAAATTCATTAAAAAACATTGAATAAGTGTTTATGGTGACCAGAAGCTAAAATAACAGATATTTGTTACTAGGAGGAAAATTCCCCTGTCCTCTATAGATAGGTGGGAAACCCTATGGAAACCCATGGAAACCCCCTTGTAGGACTGAAAATGAGCAGAATTTAAAGAGCTGTATGAAGCTGAGAACCACAGATTGCTGAGGAGCTTCTGTGGCACACTCACATTTGTACCTCTGTCCTTTTTTTTTCTCAAGTATAGATGTGGTTTTGCAAGGAAAAAAAACAAAATTACAACATGTGAAAAGCAAAATGCTCAAACAAACCTTGTGGTAGGTCAGCACAACCCCTGGTAAGTCAGATGTGAGATAAACTTCCCTTGTTTACCCCATCAGTTATGTGTGTGTGGCCAGGGCCACACCGTACTTTGATGTTTTTTGTGAGCCAAACTGGGGGGAAATCATACTTTCAGATTTTCAGTAATAAAAATTTTGCAAAGTCACATATTTTAG
>VZTT01053400.1:0-10647 GCA_013400855.1 Buphagus erythrorhynchus
CAGTTTGGGATCAGTTTGGGGACTGGGACCTGCTGGAGCTGCCAGACACGGGGGGACCTCGGGAGACACCGGACCCTGCTCCCACCTCGGGCTCTGGGACTGAATCTTGGAATATCCTGAGCTGGGAGGGACCCACAGGATCATCCAGTGCAGCCCCAAAAATCCCAGCCTGGGCATCCCTGGGAGTGCTGCATCCATCCAAACTCTCCTGGAGCTCTGGCATTCCCTGGGGAGCCTGGGCAGTGCCCAGCACCCTCTGGGGAAAGAACCTTTCCCAAAATCCATCCCAGCACAGCTCCAGCCCTTCCCTGGGTGCTGTCCCTGTCACTGTCACAGTGATGGGATCTGCAGACCTCAAGGAGTCTCCCCTGGGTCTCCTCCAGCTGCACAATCCCAGTGCCCTCAGCTGCTCCTCCAGACCCTTCCCCATCCCTGTGTCCCTTTTGGGGGGGCTCTCCCAAGCTTTAGAGATATTTGTGGTGCCCAAAGTGTCCCCAGGACTGCAGGTGAGCCAGGCTCTCACCTGGGGCTCTGTGCCCAACCAGGATCCCCTGAGCTCTGCTGCCCCTGGCAGCAGCAGCAGAATTTCTCCTTTGCTCAGTGGAAATTGAATTTGGGGTTCAGAACTCAGTGGAAATTGGATCTGGGGCTCAGAACTCAGTGGAAATTGGATTTGGGGTTCAGAACTCAGTGGAAATTGGATCTGGGGCTCAGAACTCAGTGGAAATTGGATTTGGGGTTCAGAACTCAGTGGAAATTGGATCTGGGGCTCAGAATTCAGTGGAAATTGGATTTGGGGCTCAGAATTCAGTGGAAATTGGATTTGGGGTTCAGAACTCAGTGGAAATTGGACCTGGGGCTCAGAACTCATCCAGGACAATGAGATGCTTTATCTGAGCCAGAGAGCAAGGCAGGAGCCTGCACCTGGGGGAACGAGGGAGAAAATAAAGCCAGGCTTGGGGAGCTCTGGGCTGTGCCTAAGCCTGGGCTCCCCTTGCAGGCTCGGGCTGGTCCAGCAGAACCCCTGTGCTTGTCCTGCAGGGCAGGAGAGCCCTGGCTCTGCTCTGTCCCAGGCAGCAGATCCAGAGTTACATAATTTACACCCACACACGAGCAGATATCGCTGCAGGGCTGATGTATGTGAGCACAATCCTCAAAACCCATTAGACTGTCACCTAAAATACAGGCTAAAATTAACTTATGAAATCAGCATGAGATTAAGATCACAGTATTTACACGGAGCAGAGGCAGCTGCTGCAAATACTTTGTTTTGCACCCTCTAACAACTTCCACAGAGCCCTTGTGCCACCCAAACCCACCCTGACACCTCCACCTGGGCTCTGCAGCACCTTGGGTTGGTCTTTTTTTCCTCAGAATATATTTGCAAGTCTTCAAACTTTAATCCAGCTGTCTCCTTCACGTGCTGAACATTCCCCTTTTGTTTTCACGCCAACACAACACTTGGGGACGTGCAGCACAGGGAGGAGCTGGAGCTGCTGGAGAGGGTCCAGAGGAAGCACCAGGATGCTCAGAGGGATGGAGCAGCTCTGCTGGGAGAGCTGGGATTCTGTGCAGAGTATTTTAATCGAGTTACCAAACACTCCACGACAATGAAAAAACCCAAATCCCTGACTTAGGCAGGGATTTAGACACACTACACAGCACAGCAGAGATGTGGCAACCATCATTTCTCCTTTGTAAATGCTGAATAAAACCCAAGATCAAACATGTGTTTAATCAGAAATGTTTTGATCAGTTCTAATTAGAATTGCTCCTCCAAAGTGAGTCCATGGCCTCTACCAAACCACTCAGCAGATTAATGATGGACAGAGGATGATGAAAAAAGCAGAAGAGCAATCCTGACTTCTGGTGTGTATCCCACAATCAGAATGAGATTATCCCCTATTTTCTAGGCACCTCTTGCCTCTCTGCTGTCACACACAAGGCTGAATGTTCAACAACAAACACCACAGAGCACCTCATTTCCAATATTCCCAATAATTGTCATTCATTTCCCTTCCATATTCCCCGAAGGCAGAGCCCAGGGTGTACTTCTGCACAAGAATGTTTGTAATTTGGCTACTGTACAGAATAATTTTACCTCACAGAGACATCACCACCACAACTCAAGCTTTGTCTCAGAAGTTCAGAAACAGGGAGGGACTGGATGCAGATCCATGACAAAGTGGGAAAAGAAATGTTTAGGCTCACACCAAACATATTCTGAGTGCCCACATTTCTCACAGAACTGAGAAATTGAGAATTGTTGCCTCCTGCAGTAACCAGGTGCAGAACTGGGGGGCACAGAGCTCACAGCTCTTCAGGAGTTGTGCTGCTGCTCCTGGGCTCAAAGCATTTAATGACCTGTCTTATTACACCTTTTCCTGTAAAATTTCCCCCAAAATAAGCCCTGCCCTATGCCCAGAGATTTGTTACCTCTTGATCAAACCCCTCTCAGGCAGTTCTTATCATTCTCATTCTGACTTCTCTTTCTCAAACCTTTGTTCCCATCTTTGCCCAAAGCCCAGGACTTGCAAGATATTCAAATCAGAAACCATGAAGGTCCTGCTCTGCTTTTTCAAACAATATTTGCAATCAGGAAAACATTGTAAATGAGAGGCATTTAGTCAAGACCCTTGGAAGAGTCCTGGCATTAAAATATCCAGGCTGTGCCCTTTTCCCATTGCCTGTTTACAACCTTGGACAGCAAAAGACAAATACAGCTATTGGCTGCCTATTTTCTAATATTTCCTGGAGAGTTTCCCATTTTCAAGCCTCCAGAGGAATGAAAAACTTCCTTGCAGCCACCTCTGCTAATGGAAGACTTGGCACAGACAGGATAAAACACTGAGTTCTAGAATCCATTTTTATTTGAGACCCCCCCCCCAGAAGCCACACAAAAACAGCCCCCAGCTCATTTTGAGCTTTGCTATAAAAAAATCATAGTTTGTTAAAGATAATTCCAGCCAGAAACCTCCCAGCCCCTGATGTTGTCCAACTCTTTTTTATGGCCCTCACTCGTGTGGAGGCTCCAGACAGGTGAACTCCCTGAGCAAGGAATGTCCTTGGTTCAAGAGCAGAGCTCTTAAATTCCTTGTTTTATTTAAAACCCTTCTGCATCCCCAGCTAAGTGCATGTTCTGAACACTCTCCACAAAGCCCTCATCACATTTCTCACTTCAAATAAACAAAGAGAGGAGGTCAAGGTGCTTTGAGGAGGGGAAGTGCTCAGATGGAGCCCAGATACCACCCAGGAGTCAGAACCAGCACATTTCTCCATTTGGGATGCTCTGGGCGTGTTTGTTAATTGTGTTTAATTGTGGCTTCCAGCAGGAACGTGCTCCCTGATTCCTGGGGAAAAGGGCAATGCAAACATGGGGACAAATGGAATTTTGCCAGCCTGATGCTGAGGGTCAGCCCTGCAAAATCAAGGAATGAGCTGTGGAAAGCCCCTGGCACTGCAGCTGCCCTGGCCAAAAGCTGGCAGTAAAGTCCAGCCCATTTCTGCCAAGCCCTTGGAACCAGGCCTGCCCCAGGATATCCCAGTTTTTAGGATGGATTTCATACCCTTCCACAGCCTTTCCCCCTCTGTGCAGAGACACTGATGCTAAAAATGTGATGCAGGACTGTTCAAAAAGTTCATTTTTGTGGCCCAGCTTTTAGTCCAGGGAATTTTCATGTGCACAGATTGCTCTAATAGAAGCAGATGAAACCTTCAGGGAGGCGTGTGATGGCCTGACCTCCCCTTGGGGCTGAGCACAAACACAAGCAGGAGCTGCCCCTCTGCACTCTCCAAGTTTATTTTAATAATTTATTATAAAATATCTCATTTATTTACAGAGCCTGTGTGTCTCCCTTGCTCCACAGCTGCCATCAGAGAGCACACTATTAATTTGCAGAAGCTGGAGCCAGGCTTAAAAACTCCATTAATTAAGTGTTGGCGGAGGTGTTTGGAAAGATGTTCCCATAAATATAGTGCTTTAAAGTGTTTCCCTAGAAACTGAGAAAAGAGTTGAACAATATGAAAAATACCCAGGCTGATGACTCCCCCATGGAGCAGTGCCTGGGCTGGAGGGAAAGAACTTTTTTCCCCCCAAGGTTTTTTTTTGGGTACTGGAAATTTTTGGCTGGTAGCACGAAATGTAAAAGTGAAGCTTCTTTATCAATCCTTGCTTCCCCGTGCCCTCCTGATTTGCCCTGGTGGTGTTGGCAGGTGGGGAATTCTCTGTGAAATCTGCCCTGTGAGCTCTGTGGCTGCAGATTCAGAAACTCCCCAGGTGTCTGAGTGCTCCCAGTCTGTGGATTCCTCTCAAAGTGTCCCTGCTGTGCCCAACCACCCCAGCACCTCCAGGCACGGAGAGGATAAACCTGGCAAACCCCACAGCCTGGCTCCTTTTAACATTTCATGGAATCACTGAGGTGGGAAAAGCCCTCTTAGAACACTGAGCCCAGCCTGTGCCTGATCCCCACCTTGTCCCCAGCCCAGAGCTCTGAGTGTCACCTCCAGGAATTCCTTGGGCACTCCAGGGATGGGGATCCAAACCTCCCTGGGCAGTTCCAATCCCTGAACACCCTTTCCATGGAGAAATTCCTGCTGGTGTCCAACCTGAGCCTCCCCTGTGGCTGTTCCCTCTCATCCTGGATGCCCACCTTGGCTGTCCCCTCCTGTCAGGGACTTGTGCAGAGGCAGAAATTCCCCCCTGAGCCTCCTTTTCTCCAGGCTGAGCCCCTTTCCAGCTCCCTCAGCCACTCCCAGTGCTCCATCCCCTTCCCCATCCCAGGTGGAGAAGATGGGGTTTGGTAGAAAATATCCTCAACCAGTTCATTTATCTCTGCAGAAATGCAAGAGCAAATCCCCTTCTGGATGGATGCTGCTGATATTCCAGAAGGATTAGAGTTGATCTTCCCTTGGAAAGGGAAGGAGGAAGAGAGCTCCAGGCTGATTGTGGCCTGTTAAATGGCATTTTATAGCCTGTTATTTCTCACCTAAACAGAAGTGTGATCAAAGGACTTGAGATAAACGATGATTTAATGACTCCAAGTGTACAAAGTGGAGAGGTTTTGAAAAGAGCTTGTGTACACAAGAATAAACATTTCCACTGTGAATTGCTGGAGGCATCCTAAGATGTTTGCTTTCCGTGAATCCCCACTGCCAGGGCACTCAGAGCACACAAACTCTTCCCTAAATCCCTTCCATTTCCTACACTTTGGGTCGTTTTGGTGCCTGTTTGGTTGCAACCCCTCAGCCCAGCTCTTGTCCCCATCCTGGCAGTGTCCTGAGCAAGGGGGGATGAGGCACAGTCCAGCTCCTCCTAGGACATCCCTGGGATGGCTGTTTGGGTCCCTCTCTGTCCCTCTGTGACTCTTGCTCCTGTTTCTCACAGGTTTGGATGGGGACAGGAGATCGAGGACCTTCCCTGCCTGGAGCACAGCACCAGGAGCCAAACCTATTCCAAACCAAACCAATCCTGGGGCCAAAGCCATCCCNCTTGACATGTCCATCACATGTGCGTCGGTCTAGGCCTCATCGAGACCGCTTAACTTGTAATGGCTTCGTTGGATAAGCCGTCGCATACTTATACACTGATGCACTTTGACCCCATTCACGAGGGGGAGGCTATTTACCTCTTAGGCAAGCAGATAATGTAATGGTTGCCGGACATATTTACCTTATTTTCCCTTTCTAGGATTTACTACCTAAACCCCATTTTCATGCGTTCGTTTCTTTTTTGTTTGTCCTTTTTCATAATTATTACACAAAACCAAAGCCATCCCAAAACCAAAGCCATCCCAAAACCAAAGCCATCCCAAAATCAAAGCCATCCCAAAACCAAAGCCATCCCAAAACCAAAGCCACCCCAAAGCCATCCCAGAGCCATCCCAAAGCCACCCCAAAATCAAACCCATAGCCAAAGCCAAAGCCACAGCCAAATCCAGCCACCAACAGCTGCACTTCTCGTGATCCACAGGGAGAAGCCAGCACAGCAAACTCCAGGATTTGGGACTCCTCAAACTCAGAATTCCCCAATTCCCTCCCAAGGGCATGGATGGAGCTCGGTGTACAGGACCATGCCTCTGCACCAGGGCTTTGGGTTAAAAAATGGGATTTTTCCTTGGCTTCAGAACAAACACAACCACTCCACCCCATTTGATTCCTTGTTCCCTCACCTTGCTGCTCATTCCTCAAAGTCAAGGTAAGATTAATGAGCCCCACACTGAACTGCTGGAGGGCTCTGCACTTTCCAAGCCACAAAAACACCTTCAGCAACAAAGTGAGAAAAGTAAAGCTGATAAAGCCAAGTCTGGAAGCAATTAACATCAATCTAAAATTCAGCTGGTTTGGGGGCTCAGCTTAAAAATAAAAAGCAATTATGCTGTGGCAAACTGAAAGAATACATTGTTTTTTCAGAGTTGGTTTAGCAAAGGGAGTCTGCCTTCACCAGCAGCTACAACTAAAAGGGTTTTGTGAAAGCTGTTTACCTGCACTAAATGTGCTGGTGATTTTTATTTTTCACCTGTTTATCCAGACTGTAACAACCCCACACCTGAGGAAGCAAGAACCCTTTATTAATGTGAAGTACTCGGGACAATATCCCAAAATCTGCCTGGAACACAAATATTGTGGGATCAATATTTTCCACGTGCAGGAAATCCCACTATGAAAATCCAGTGTCCACAAAGAGGACAGAAGAGTCCTGCAACTTTATTGAGGAGAGAGTCCACTGGGGAATTAATACCCTGAGGGGTTTCTCAAAATTCTCAAAATTTCTCAAAATTTTAGGATAAAATAGGAATTTTATCCTAAATTCCCGGCTGCATGTAGCCCCCCTTCCTATCCCCATTGGTTCAAAAGTAGAATTTGTGCTGACCCTTCTATAGATCACCCTGAAATTCAGGAATCCCAGCTTGTCTGGGTTTTGTGCCAGCCTTGCCCTTGAGGCTGGTGGAGACTTTTCAAAGCCATCAACACCCCTGCCCTCACCCATGGGATTGTTTGTAAAGACATCAGCAAACATCTTCCCCCATGGAGCATTGAGATTTTCCAAGGGAAAAACCTGGAAAATCAGGTGCTGGATTTGAGCAGAGCTCAGATTCTCGATTAAGTGACACTTCCCAATGTGTTGCAATGGATAAACAGGAAAGGAAATGAAAGAAAGGGGGGGGGGGAAAGGATGGGGGGGGAAAAAGGCAGGAAAAAAGGGTGGGGAAAAAGAGGGGTGGGAAAAAAAGGGAGTGGATGAAAAAGTGGGCGGGGAAAAAGTAAAAAAAGGGCGGGGAAAAAGGTGAAAAAAAGGGGTGCGGAAAATTGGGGGGAAAGGTGGAAAAAAAAAATCAGGCAGGGAAAAGGTGGGGAAAAAGGTGAGAAAAAGAATCAGGCAGGAAAAAGGTGGGGGAAAAGGTGGGAAAAAAATCAGGTGGGAAAAAGGTAGGGAAAAGGCAGGAAAAAAAGGTGGGATAAAAAGGCAGGGAAAAATCAGGCAGGGAAAAGGTGGGGAAAAAGGTGAGAAAAAGAATCAGGCAGGAAAAAGGTGGGGGAAAAGGTGGGAAAAAAATCAGGTGGGAAAAAGGTAGGGAAAAGGCAGGAAAAAAAGGTGGGATAAAAAGGCAGGGAAAAATCAGGCAGGGAAAAATCAGGGCAGAAAAAAGGGGGCGGGGAAAAAGGGGCAGGGAAAATTGGGGGAAAAAGATGGGAAAAACCAAGCTAGGGGTAAAGGCAGGAAAAAAAGGGGGCAGGGAAAAAAGAGGGTGGGATAAAAGGCAGGAAAAAAAAGAGACAGGGAAAAAGGAGCAGGAAAATGGCAGGAAAACAGACAGGGATGGTGAGGAAAGGGAGGAGAAGCGACAGAGGGAAAAGGGCAGGAAAAAAAGGCAGAAAAAGGCAGGGCAAAAATGCCATACAGAACTGCATGAGGAGTCACCTGTTTCCCCAAAAACAGGAGTGAGATTTAACCACCATGGCAAAAGGAGGAATGAAGCAAACTCTGCTTCGTTCCTGGCAACTGGGAATGCTCTGCAGGGAGGCGATGGGAGCCTTACCCAAAATCTGGGAAAAGATTTTTTTTTTTTTTTCATGGTCTTTCAAGGCACGGCACAATTGTGGCTTCCACTGGTAAGAGCCCCAGAGAGGCAGAGTTTGGCCTCTCTGGATTGCTGTAACCAATTTGAGGTTTTCATTTCAAACCACTTGACAGGATCTCATTAACCTACTGCCTGTAATAAATGTACCCAATAACAATCGCCGAGTCACACGAAATTAAAAAATCCAATAAAATGTAAATAGGAAATACTCGCGGGTCGTTTCTTTTTCTGCTCTGGAATTAGAGAAAATGAGGTCTGCCACCTCCCTTGGGCTGTGATGAATGCAAGTTCCAAACTGAACTGTCAAAAATTTCCAGGAATGCCTGTCCAACATCACATTGCAACCTTTTCAGAATTCATAACATTTTCTACTGAAATGAAATCCTTGACTTGTCTAGACCACGTTTGACACTTATCCAAATACCAGGGTGATGCCAGGTCCTGAGAGAACTCCAGGAACCCCCAAACCAGGCCCTGCTGCATGAGCAGAGACTTTCATCTGCAGGCAAAGAGAAAATGCCACCCTGCAGCTTTACAGATGAATTGTAGGGTCACAGCCCTGCCACAGCTCAGGGGCTGCAGGAGCTGAGTCTTTTTTCCTACCTCACATTCACATCAAGTTCTTCCATCACAGGCAGCAGGCACAGGTAGCTGGGAGTTCAATGTCCACAGAAGAGACCTCATCCTGCAATGGAGAGAGGAATACAGGAATTAATTCCAGCATCTGCCATAAATGCAAATTCACCCCGCTGGAGGATCCAAGCCAGGTGCCCTTGGTTTTTTGGGCACCCACCAAGTCATGTTCAGCTGCTTTAGAGCAGCACTTCCAGGTCTTTTTTCCATCAGGAACCTTTCCAGCTCTTCTTTCCCCATCCTGGCTGTGCCCATTCCAAATTACCTGCACGCCTGCAAGACTCCCCCAGGAACTCCCCAACTTTGAAAGCTACAAAAAGTAGTTTGAATAGAGCCAAACTGAAGAAAGTTTGCAAAGCCCAGGTGGGAAAACACAAGCAGGATGGCTTGGTAAATTAGTTTCTGTTTTTACACAAAACTAAAACATTGACTTACCACTAAATTAAACCAGGTTTCCAGTGACACTCTATTGTGCAGCCTTATGAATACTTAATAGCAGTGCTGTAATTACAAAGAACTAAATGCTTTGCAGCTCGAGTTAAAATAAATGTACTTACTTCCAGCACCACTAAGTGATGTAAATATTAATGGGGTTTTTAACTCTATCAAAATTCCATCCTGACTCCAAAGAAATGAATGCACCCTCTTAATAATGTGCTTGTGCATTTGCTGTTGCTAATCCAGTGGGAAAAATAGGCTCAGTTTGGGAGCACTTGAGGCTCCCAAATTACCCCTTGTGCTGTCTCTAGGGAGCCAGGGGATAAAACCACACCACAGTGCTGAAAATGCCAGCCCAGATGCAAATAATGCCATTGTGGTGACTTGGCTTCGAAGGAAAATTGGAATAAAACTGCCTCAGCCTTCCCAGACACTGATGGCAGGTTTGCAATCCCATTGAGCTCCCCACTCTCCAGACCTGGCTCAGAGTTTGCCACGAGGAGTAATTCAGGGTGTCTGTATCAGACATCGTTTTGCAAGGAAAATTTGCTGTCCAAAGGATATTTTTATCAAAAAGGCAGAATTTGGCTGGCCCCTGTTTGCAGCTTCAGCTGGTGATTCTTTGGGCACTCTGGAATCTGGTGATTCAAAACTGCTGCTGTATTTTGCAAAGAAAAGGGGGAGAGGTCTAGAGATTCACCTGTGTGTCCCTAAGACCTGATCCCCAGCTTGAATTTGGAGGAAAATCCCAAAAATCCACTCCCCTGTGCTCCTGCTCTGGAGTTCTTCCATAGGACAAAATACCCGGTACAGTTTCACTCTTTGAGATACCAGCACAAAATCAATTCTGATTTACTGCAAAATGGATGAGAAACTTTTCAGTGATTTTGTATGTCAGAATTCCGGGCAGGGAATTTTGAGGGGCATCTTTCTGTGTTCTTCTGGGAGAAAAAAAAATGTAATTTTAGTGTGCACTGAGGTTACACAATATCTGCACCATCTTGCTAGCACGGAGACTTCTACAATAACTGAAACTTTCTATATAGGAGTTAAAAAAAAAAAAACAAAGCAAAAACAAACCCACCTCCAAAAAAAAAAAGATTAAAAAAATGAAAAAAAAAAAATTCTTCACAAATTGACAAAAACCCCCAAAAAAAAAAAGATTAAAAAAATGAAAAAAAAAAAAACAAAGCAAAAACAAACCAACCTCCAAAAAAAAAAAGATTTATAAAATGAAAAAAAAAAAAATCTTCACAAATTGACAAAACCCCCCAAAAAACAAAGCAAGGAAAGGTGGCAGTGGGGAGTTGAGGAGTGATCCAGCTCAGGTCCCTCAGCTGGCAGCCCTTGGCACACACTGCTCTCCCTCTGCCCCTTCTCCTCCTCATCTCCACAGGGAAAAGGGAAAACCCAGCGAGGACATGGATAAACGGCTGCATCTATCCCGTGGATTTAAGGCATTAAAGATTTCAGCTTTCAGAGCCATCAGGGCTTGGCT
>VZTT01053403.1:0-21563 GCA_013400855.1 Buphagus erythrorhynchus
GTGTCCCTGCCTTCCTGATCCTGAGACAGTTTAATGCACTTTTTAATCTGAAAGCATTTTATATTGATTTAACCACCCCTGCCTGAAGGAATTTCTCTAAGCATTTAATACACATTATTGTTAAAGAGTTGTTAGAGAGCTTTAAGTCATGTATATTCATTTATGTTATATCACAACAGAATATCCACTTCCCTCTAAAATTACATTGTGCTGAGCACTGGAATTCCTGTCTTGTAATGCTTGGTTGAAGGATTATTCAGTCACAATTTCTAAACTTGAAAGAAAGTACCATTTTTAACAATTTAATTTCCAACTAACGTAATTTCAATTTAGCTTAATGGATATCTTCCTAATAATTATTATTTAAAGAAATTTACCAACTTTCTTCAACTGAATTTATGCAAGCTGAGCCATAATCAACATATGGGACATTTAGTTATAAGATTAGGGATGCAGAAGGTAATTTCAATTAAGAGAAAAGATAAAAATTAGCAGCTAGGAAGGCAACATCTGTGTTCTTCTGCAGGAAGGGGAATATTTGCACTGGCATGAAGATGCCCATCTCAGTGAGAATGAGCCAGGTCTGGAGGAATTACCAGCGTGGCAGGTGAATAGGGAAATTACTGTCTTTTCCAAAAAAGAATTGGTGATATCACTTGAAACTGGCAGCTGGCAGATTGGAAATGAAAGGAGGTGCTGCTTCAGCAGCTGCACACCCTGGGGGAGTCTGTGCCAGAGGATGTTGTAGATTATAAAACTTTTATGTGGGTTTGGAAAGGAAGGGGGCATCTTTGCAAGAGAAAAAAATATCTGTTCAGTAATATTAAAATTCCCTTTTAAAAAAATTCCCTTTTAATTTTTTTTTTTTTCTTTTTTCCCTCGAAGTCCCTGCACTGTGTGCTGCTGGTGGCTGGCCAAGTGTGTCAGTGCTGGCTGTCCCTGAGCTGGCACTGTCCCTGAGCTGGCACTGTCCCCCAGGCATGGTGCCCTGGGGATTTTTGGGGTCCCAGCAGGGCAGAGACCCCAGCATCCCCTCTGTGCCCGTGGGACACCAGAGGAGCCACCAAGGAGAGCCCTGCCAGGAAATGCCTCCCCCAGACCTTGCTGGATCCCATTTTGAATTTCATTTCCATTTGTTCTGCTGCTCCCTGGACCTCTTGACTTTATTGCAGCAGAGGGGCACCACCTTTATTTCTGTTTTTCCACGTGATTATATATGTGGTCTGTGTACATTATCTCTCCAGGTGCTTTTTTCTGATTCTTTGCCCTGGCTAATGTTTGCTTTCCCTTCCAATCTAATACTGTGCATTTAATTTTAGGCATTTTTACAGTAGAAAAGAAAAAGTCATGCTAAAATGTATTACTGATCTAATACCAGTCCTGGTTTGTTTTTCCCCAGAAGTGGAACTGGTCTTTAAATACTGAGTTTATAAACTGAGGTTGAGTATCCAGTTTATTAAAGGTCTTCTACTTAAGTAATCACATACTAAATATCCTTACAGCTCATGTTTTCTTGTAATTTCAATTTCTTTTTCCCTTTACAGTCTTCAGAAGCATCTTTATTACAACTAAGTAACAAGCAAATGTCCATTTTTTCTATTCCAAACAAAAAAAAAAAATCGAAGGAAGAGGCAGTTTCCCAGACAGTGCCTGTTGTGTAGGACAGTTTAGAGAGATCTATATTTCAAACAAAAGGGATCATGGTCCATATCTCACCTGTGACCTCCACCTGCAAACAACAGAAAATCATTGCTGAAAGGAGCTCTGAATAGGTTACATTCATTCCTCAGCAAGGACTGTAAGAGGTGACAAACCAAAACATAACAGTGAATTATTCTGCTTGATTTCTTGAGCTGGATGTACAATTTGTAGCTAAAGCTTTGCTTTGCTTCTGCTTGCTTTGTTCTCAGGCTCTGTGGCATTTGACCACATTATTGTAATTTGAAGTTATTTGCCAAGTAACTTTCACAGATTCCTTTCTTCTGTAGATTTGTGGGTAAATAAGATGCTCTGATTTTTTTTTTTACTGCATGGAATCACAGAAAGGTTTGGGTTGAAAGGGACCTTAAAGATGATTTTGTCCAACCCCCCTGCCATGGGCAGGGACATCTTCCACTATCCCAGGCTGCTCCAAGCCCCATCCAACCTGACCTTGAATTCTACAACGTGGCATAAAGATATAAAAAAACATAAAATAAAATATAAAAACCATGATGAGTTAAAGAGGAAAATGCCATGAGAATGTGTGATTTGTAATGTATGCAGATAAATTCCCTCTGTCCTAAATTTTTAATTCATGAGTTTGTTAAAATAGAGAAAGGTAATTATCCTTTTAATTATAACAAAACAGTTTCCTGATTGCCATGGCAATAGTTAAATATATTTCCTATAAATTTATTATGGTGATTGCAATAACTGTTAGCTTTAAATTATTTTTTTTCCTTTTATTTTTAATCATAATGCACATAATTTTTTCCCCCCCAAGGTTAAAGTCCAAAAGTGAAGGTGCAGGAAGGAAGGACCCACCTCAGTAACATTTCCAGGGTAACTTGAGCTGCTCAAGAACAGGATTTCCAAGAGGAAATCCAGGATAGCTCGGGTGTTCAGTGTTCAGCCAGGCTGATATTAATGCCCTGCTGTATTTCAGGCAAATCTGCTCTGAATTGGAGCATTTCATTTTATTGGACTGGAACAGTTGAAATCCAGCCCATGAACCCACTCAGCATTCTCATCTCAGAGGGTTTAGCTGAGCAGGGACTTAATATAAAGGAAATAACTTGGTGCACATCCTCAGGAATGAGAGGAGCAGGGGTTTTCTCTGTTCCCCTGTTCCATGGGGGAGCTCCTGCAGCCCAGCCCGGCCCTGGTGATGCTTTTTTGGGCAGCCAGGGGTGGGAGTGCCTCCACAGAGACCCTGCCCAAAGCACAGGAATCCTTCTGAGGAGATTCTTGATGCCTTCACCTCCACCAAAAGCAAAACCACTTCATTAAGCACCCAGGCAATGCAAAAAAAAAGAGGCAGAAAAGTGGTTTTCCTGATGGGATAAACACTGGAGCAGTTACTGATTATCCATGAAATAATAGCACGTGCTGCATGTTCCAGTGGCTCAGGCTGCAAGATGTGTCACCACTGCCATGTTCCTCTCATTTCCTGTGGATTCATCTGAAAGGCTCTGATTCAGCCACTGCAATTGGCTTGTTAGACACTCAAAAAAAAAAGAAAAAAAAAAAAATCCCCCAAAATCTGCAACAAAACCCTTCAAAGTTGTGCACTGAAAAGCAGTGCTGTGCTCGTGTGTGTTTGAATTTGAATTTGAATTGGAAGAACGGGAGCTTGAATGTTCAGCACTCTGAGGGGGAGATGAATAGGTGAGTGAGGAGAGAAAGAAGAGTAAATAAAAAAGCTCTAAGTAAAATAAAAGGCTTGTAATAAACCTCAGTTTTGTGCACCTCTCTGGAAGCAGAACCAGCTGTCCTTTTGCTTCAGACACTTTCCCTTTCATTCACATGCTCCTCTCAGTTTTAAATTAAAATTTTTAAAAAAGGGAAGAGTTTTGAGGGATACCTCATTATCTGTATTTTGTTTATGGAAACAACTCCCAGAGCAATACTTGATATTTATTTTATTGCCTGGTGCCTGTGCAGGGGTGGGTGGGGAGGAAAAACCTTTTGGATACCTTTTGCAATTTGCTGTTTTAATTAGAGTATTGTCATCTCTGGCTGCTTGCAGATCTCCACAGCAGCACTGTGGCTGCTGGGTTATTCACTGGACCTTTGTAGGATTGATCTTCTTGCAGCTTTTTCCTGTTGTGATTCTTTCATTTCAGGAAGCATATTTGTGATCCTTTCATTTCTGGGAGCAGATTTCCAATTGGGCTTTGGATGCTTGGTGAAAAATGGAATGAAATAATAATGAAATGGAGGGGGATGGAGACATGGGCCTGTTACCCAGGATAATTTCACTAATAATGAAGATGAGAAAGGAAGATGCTAAAGATTACCAAAATCAGATCACAGAATGATGGGATAGCCTGGGTTGGAAGGGACCCTAAAGATCATCCAGCTCCAAACCCCAGCTGGGGCAGGGAGCAGAGCAGGGATGGACAGGGAGGGATGGACAGGGAGGGATGGACAGGGCACAGGGATGGACGTGGAGNACAGGGATGGACAGGGAACAGGGATGGACAGGGAGCAGGGATGGACAGGGAGCAGGGATGGACAGGGAGGGGTGGACAGGGAGCAGGGATGGACAGGGAACAGGGATGGACAGGGAACAGGGATGGACAGGGAGCAGGGATGCACAGGGAGCAGGGATGCACAGGGAGCAGAGCAGAGATGGACAGGGAGCAGGGATGCACAGGGGGGATGCACAGGGAGCAGGAGGCTCTGGGGACATGGAAGGATGTCCCTGGGGACCCCCGGGTGAGGGGCAGGCTCTGCTGCAGCCCAGGAAGTCTCCAGCTCAGCTGGGAACAAGTGTGGAGGGCTTGCCTGCAGTGACACCAGTCTGGGGGAGGCTGTGTACATGGCTTTTATTTCCCTTCTGTTTGATCCAGTTGCTTGGAGTTTTCCCTGTTTAATGTTACATATTCGAGGTTTATTGTGATGAAATCTTGCCTTTGTTTGAGCTACCACGGCTTTTGGGAGCTCATTATGAAGAAAAATCTCAGGCAGTGGATGTCAAAGCTCTGGCTGACCCAGGAGCTTATTATACCTGGTTTAAAAAAGAGTAAAAAAGTGGTCACAGCATGAGCTGTCCCTCCTCGTTTTACAGGGGTTGCACAGGTACTGGAATGTCCTGCCAGCACAGAGAATGATCCTGTCTCTGTGGGCATTTGCATCCTGAGCCCTTTGCTCCTGGTGGCTTTCTGCTGCTGGGACATCGTGGATCCTTCCAGTGGGAAGAGCTGAACAGATCTCCTTGGGAAACCTCGCAGTAAACCCTTTAGTAAACAAATCCTGGGCAAACACCAACACCTAATTTCCCCTCCGTGGGTGGAATGTGAGAATAAGAGCAATGAAAGCCGAGAAACAAATGAATTTCCTTCTCCCAGCAGCATTGTTTGCAGGGCTGGGGGGTTTTTGCACTCTGTCTCCCTGCCTGGTGCAATTATCTGGGAATCCCAAACTGAGCATGCAGGGGGATGTTCTGATGCCAGATCTTCTCTGGTGCAATCTCCCTGACCATTAATTCACTACAGGGCTTTCCTCAGGTCTGGTAATTCCCATCCCCTTTTTTTATCCAGCAGGAAGTATTGGATGCTCAGCCAGGTTTGCTTTGGAGTGGGTTTGTTACTCAATTGTTTTCTATCCCCTTCTGCAATCAGGCTGCCCTTGGGATTATTTTCTCCCCTCTTAATCTACATTCAGTAGACAACTTCAAGTTGCTCTGTCCTGGTATTTAGCAAAGATAAATGATTTTGGAAAAGGAATTCTCCCAGTTCAGAATAAAATTATGAACACATGAGGTAAGATTAATAAAAAGCCCCAAACTGCTGGGTGGATATTCCCATTACTGTGTGCAAGCCAGACAACATCCTCCTCCACCAGTTTCCTGGTTTGATAAATGCCTTGAGCTGATTTTAAAATGTGTAGGTTATTTTTAACCATGGTAGCAGAGCCATCTGTATTGTATCTGATGAAGTTCTGTGATAGAGCAAATTGATTTATTCTATCTCCCTACAAGTTATACTAAGCTTTATGTTATAAATAAGTTGGTTTGAAGTACATGATGTCATTGAGCTTGAAAGTCTCTAGATAAATTTGTACTTAACGGGTTTGTGCCTTCTGTATGAATTTAAATTGGTGCAGATTGTTAAATCTCTTTTCTCTCTCTGTCTTGTGGACTGCAAACTCTCTGGGGTCATGACTGCCTCCAATAGCTGTGTTTGTATGGAATACACAGGGGCCCAAAACATTACAGAGGTAAAAATAAGAGCAATCAAAACAACCAGAGCCGTGCATTGGATGGCAGGATTTTCAGGAGCACTGCAAGGAGCTGGGTGCCCAAATCCTCCTCTTTGTTGGGATAAAATGCAGGGAATTAATGAGGAGCTGCTTCCACTTGGAGCAGGGGCAGTCCTGGCTGGAGCAGGGATGAGCCTCATGCCGTGGCCAGCCTGAAGTTGGGGGGATTTGAGATTTTGTGATTTCAGGAGCTGAGCAGGGACAGACCCTGCACTTCTTCCCTTTGCCTTGCTCTGGGGGCACTGGGAGAGTCCATGGGAAAGGTGCCTGGAGCTGGGACAGGGGGGAATTCATCAAATCCTGGCAAGAATACACTAAATCCCATCTTAGTTGTTTGCTTACACAACCAGCAAAAATAAGGCAGCACTTCTGAAAGAGATGGACTGAAATGACTGTCCCTGTGGTGGAGGGTAGGTTTTGAGACACCAATACTGACAATGAGATGGTGCCTGATGAGAGCCATGCACGGTGCAGATTTTGGTGTAATTAAAAAGAAAACGAGCAATGCTTTAATTGAGATCTGAAGATTAAAAGTTAAAAGCTCAGTATCCTCTGTTCCCTGCTGTCAGACAGGAATTTACGTTGCATATGTGTAACAAGCCATTGCATTTTAAAAATGGAACCATAAAAAAGTTGCTGTAATTTAAAAGCAGCCAATTTACAGTTTGCAGCTCTGTCACTTGCTAATCAGTCTGTTAAACATAATAGCCATTCTTGTCTGGAGGCAGTTAATCATGTTGTGAATGCACTTATCAGCACATATTAGAAATACAATACAAGACTTTCCAGCAGAGGAATGGATGCAATTACTGCAATCAGTATACATTTAGCTACGCTCTTATGTTTTTCTTTCCAGCCCTTTTTCTCTCTTTTTTTTTTTTAAATAGTCCAACAGTGACAGATTTTCCTCTTAGAAAAATCACAAAGGACACACTTGAAAGTGTTGTTAAACTCCACAGACGTGCTCAGAGGTGACCTGTCCCTCTCCATGAGAGGTGGCTGCTGGTGCTGAGCCTTCCCTGGAGCCAGCAGGGCTGGAAGCTGCTGGCTCTGAGTGTTGTGCTGATGGTTTTCAAGGCCTTTGAGCATCTCCCCTGCTGGGCTGTGGTGGCATTCATTAGGTGCTGGGGAGCTGAAGTTGCTGCATTTGAATTATACTAAAGGAGCTCAGCATATGGATGAATTTTATTTTATTTTATTTTATTTTTTTTTTCCCCCGTGCTTCTCTACATCTAAATGCATAGAGATGAGGGATCTCAAAAGTTTTTGAAAGGCGATATTGAAAAAGCATGAAAGCTAATTGCTTCCAGCATGACTACCCAGCAGCCACGGGTGTAAATACAGCTGTCCAAAGAATGCCAGGCCTCCACAAAACCTAAGGATTTCAGCTAAACAATTTTCCAGGGCTGAGCATATTCTTGTATGGGGAGGAAGGGAGTTGGGAGGGGGGCGGGAGAAGGGAAGAGATGATGAAATCCTGAGGAGATTCAGGAAAGAGGGGAATAAAAGAATGATTTTGTCCATTCTGCTTTGCATTAACCCCTGATGTTGGGGATATTTTCTGTAGTTTTGGATGATTTGCAGCTCTTACAGGAGCCTGCCTTCTTTTTCTAGGACTCCTTTTTTCTGTCTCTTTGTTCTTTGTGACAGCTAGTAGTGTTGCTTGGGTGAAATTTTTTGATAGCAGCAAGGAAAATGAAGAAGCAAAGCCATGCCCAAATTGTGTGCCTGTTCCAGTGGCAATAAGGGGAGTCAGTGTAACACCACATCCACCACAGCAGGGTTTTGTCACTGCTGAATTTGGGTCATTTTGCCATTTTGGGTCATTGCTCAGGCTCCCTGGGGAGGGCTGGGGTGGGATGTCCTTGGTGTGATTGTCCCCAAGGTGCAGGTGCCTGCTCAGCTTGCACACTCAGCCCTCTCCATCTCAGGCTGGTAAAGGCTTCATTGCTGGGGAAATTTCCTTTAAATGAGGGTTTGGGATCATTTTTGGCTTTTACCATATAAACCATGGGTGGGACAGGCAGGGTTGAGCACCACTTCTCCCCCTTCCATTTCTAATTATTCCTTTTCAGAAATGAAATGAATTAACCTCACTTATTCCTCACTTATGCCTGCACTCATCTGCTTGGGGTATGACCTTGGCTTTGAGCAATGTCCCCTTGAGCTGTCACTGTGCTGGGAAATCATTGTCCTGGGGTGTGCCAAGGTCCTGGCTGCCCTTTGGAAAGGTGACCTGCACATGTTATGTGGTGCTGACCTCACTTTTGTGCCGTTAAAAAAAATATAATTGTGGAATGATTTTTGAAAGGAGAAATATTAAATCCGCCCCTCTGTGTTTTGGTATTTGGAATTATCTTTGCACGCCTAGGAGAATGAAACCAGCAATTTAGGACAGAGGTAGTCTTTAATGGGGTGGCTTAGATTGGAACTCTTTGTTTATCCCTTGCTTTTAGTTCTGGTGTGAAGATCAGGACTTTAAGCTCGACTAGCAAAGGGTAGAGGTACAGAGACTTACTGCAGATGGCTTTTTCTGTTCATCCACTGAATGTGGACCCTGAGCTACCCTGTGTTTGCTCAGCTGGATAAATTAATCGTGTTTATTAATTAAAACACGGCAAACTGATGTTTCTGTGCCAGTCTCACTTTCATGTTTTTACTGTCTGTGGCTACCAGCAGCGAGGGAAGAGCTTAACTCTTTTGTAAAACATAATTACCAGCCTTTAAAACCGAGCAATTTTGTGCACACCATGTGTCTGTCAGGGCAGTGGGGAGGGAGGAGGTTGTGCTGATGTTCGTGGGCTGCCCTGCTCCCTGCCCTCACTGCTTTCAGGATTTTACCATGGACATTTATTTCTTAGCACGAGTGTGAATGAGCCACAGGACGCCCTGCACACTCCCTCTCCATCTGAGAGTACATTGGAGTCAAAGAAAGCCAAGTCTGGTTCATTAGGTGCTTAAAACTTGTTTGGAGCTGAAGAGAATGTAGGAGGAATAAAATAATCCTTGCCATGCCCCTATTTTGATTTTTTTCTTTAACTATTTAATGCACGTGGCATCACAGCAGCTTCTACAGCAGACCTACGAGTTCTTAGCAAGCTGTAAAAAGAATAATATGGACTGGTTTCTAATTTCCCATTGTCTTTGCTGTTTGGCATTTTGTTTTCTGGTCATTCACCCAGTCTGCCCATTGAGCAAAGGATTAAGTTCCAAAGTGTCGAGTGGGACTTTCTGGATGCTCAGGAGGAGAATCCCAGTTCTGTGTCTCCTGCAGCACCTCAGGTGTGCTCCTGTCACAGGCTGCAGCTTGGCTCCCTTCTGCTTTCATTCAGAAATTCAGTGCATGGGGAATTTGCATCTCCAGATCCCCTCTGGTTGATTTTCCTCCCCGGGGAGATTCAGCTGTCAGTTGTAATTTCAGCTGTAATTTCAGATTTCGGTTGTAATTCTGAAACCAAAACAGCAACTGGGTTGCAAGGAGCTTCCTCCCAGTTCTAGCAGGGCTTTNTTTCTTTTCTTTTCTTTTCTTTTCTTTTCTTTTCTTTTCTTTTCTTTTCTTTTCTTTTCTTTTCTTTTCTTTTCTTTTCTTTTCTTTTCTTTTCTTTTCTTTTCTTTTCTTTTCTTTTCTTTTCTTTTCTTTTCTTTTCTTTTCTTTTCTTTTCTTTTCTTTTCTTTTCTTTTCTTTTCTTTTCTTTTCTTTTCTTTTCTTTTCTTTTCTTTTCTTTTCTTTTCTTTTCTTTTCTTTTCTTTTCTTTTCTTTTCTTTTCTTTTTTCTTTCTTTTCCTTTTCCTTTTCCTTTTCCTTTTCCTTTTCCTTTTCCTTTTCCTTTTCCTTTTCCTTTTCCTTTTCCTTTCTCGTGGGATTGGTGCACACAGAACCAATGTTCACCTCATGCTAACACCACATGAAGATAGTGAAGTGCTTCAAGTGTCACAGATTTTGGAGATGTGGTCTGGGCTGCCAGGGTGTCCCCAGGTCACCTCCCCAGGGATTCCCAGGGAATATTTCCTGCCTCTCATGGATGCCCCTGTGCCTCTCCTGTGTTTTCCCTGAGGTGAAATGTTTGCTGCATTGTTTACACATGGAGTTCTCCATGCCTTGGGGTCATCCAGGCTCCCTGAGCTGACTCTGGTTCTTGTAAAGACCTTTGGAGAGTCTGCAGAGATGGGAGTTCCTGCTCTGCAAAGAGCTTCTTATGCCACTAAATTAATTATCTTTAATTTTCAGTCATTGGTTATTTAACAATTCATCTTCACAATGTATTTCAGCTGCTTCCACAGCAACGTTGAAAATAGACCATGTGATTATGGCATGTAAAAATGTAAGAACTTCTCAATAGCTAAAGAAAAATTATAAGCACCATTTGGGCTGTTGATATTTATTGACTGGATAGGTTTCAGCATAAGTCTTCCATCATAAAATCATTCTTATTTTTTTAATCAACAATAGCTCCCTCCCTATTTGCATCCAACATCAGCTAAACCCTGGCCCCAGTTTCTCACTGGATGTGTTTGTTGTTTCCCAACAAGACGTTTCCTCCTGACAGAGAATCTTTATTTTAAGAAATACACAACACAGCAATAAAGAAGTTCTAAATAGTAGTCAGAAAAATATTCCAGTGCAATCAAAATGCTTTTTTAAGCCCCAAAAGATTGCATGCTGTTCCAAAAGGGGAGAGTAATGACAAAGGTACAAATGAGCTCCCAGTACCCAGCAATGTCACCAATTACCCCATCCCGAGCTCAGTCCTAAAAGTTGTTTTGTTAAAGCTTGGCTTAAAGAGTATCTAAGGCCTCTTTTACCAGAATCATTTCTGTGCACTGTCACAAGGGTGCAAGCAAATAAAAATAATTGAAGCAATTGTCTCGGTTGTCTCCAGGGTTGTCATGATGATGTTGATAAAATCAAATAAAGTGGAAGTTATTGCACATTGTTAGTGAGCAGCACAGTTGTGAATTGGCAGTGGAGGAGCTGAAGAGCTTAAAAGGTTTGCTCATTATCTAGATTTATTGTTTTCAGTTGTGGGAAAATGTTGGCTAAGCAAAATAACATCATAATACCTGGTCTTGGTGGTGTGTTTGGAACAAAAATATTTCCTTGTTGTTTTTATGGCTTTTACTGGATTATTAGAACATGCTGTGTCAATCCATACATCCTTAATGGATTTAGCAGCTTGGCTTTATCCTCTGTAGCCATTTTCTTTGCCTGTACATCTGTGAAGAGCATGAATTTTTATGGCAGTGAAAGAAAACTGAGATCAGGCACCAAAAAATATTTAGGAAAATACAGGCAACAAAGCAAGTTCTCTGTTAGTTAAACAGCAGCGTTGTGCCTTTGCAGCCTCATCAGAATTATTCATGCTGAGAGAAGAGGGCTGAGGTTTTGACATCCTTTATCAAGTCAAAGCTGGTGTGTAACACTGGTGCTTCACCTGGCAGAGGTGTTGGGGCTGTGGGAACACACCCAGGGGTGGGGAAAGGCAGCACTCAGCAAGGCAGAAGTTCTTCATAATTCAAATGCTGCAAATCTCCATAATTCAGGAACTGCATGCTGCCTTGGTAGGTATCTGCTTTCATTCCTTCATCTCAGGCTGCCAGGATCTCCATTTCCTCAGGGGGAGGAGGTCAGGACCTTTACTCTGGGCTTTTCCCTGGCAGGTCCTGGCCATCTGCTGCTTCCTTTGACTTCAGCAGGAAATTAGGGTCTGGAGCATATCCAATCAGTTCTTGAAAAGCCTCCTCTTGTAAGGGTTTGCTCTTCAGTAAACCATATTTACAGAATTAATCCTCTTGAGGTCCAGGGAGTGAGACCTTTTTTACTGGAGTATTTTATAAACGAATGTACCTTGGTAATAATGTAAGGTCACTGAGTTCTTACTGAATTTGGTTACAATTTGTCAGAGCAAGAATTGGCCATTATCAACCTGGAAAAGACTCTCAAGCAACACCATGCCCCACATTTATTATTTCCCAACACCTCATGTCTGCTCCATATTTGAGGGTATTGTTTACACTGCTGTGGCCTCATAAACAAATTGCCATTTACTGAAAACATTATTTTATGAGTGAATGGAACTCCTGATTTCCTGTAATAGCCAAGTGCAGTAATAGAAAGGTTTGACTTTTATCAGCTCAGTTGTTGCTGACCCGTGGGTGGGAGCCAGCAGAGCCTTGGGGTGGCTCTGAAATGCCCTGAAATGCCCTGAAATGCCACCCTGCATCTCATTCTCTCCCCAGACACACAGGGCAGGCCCTTCAGCTTGGTTAGCAATGCAAATCTTCCTTAATAGTGAGTAATTTTGTTTATTTAGGTAAATACAAACCAGTTGTGCTGCTGCCATAATGTCAGTCACTGAGTATCATTCCATCAATTCAATAATTCCGTGCTGGGCTCGGACAAATTCAATTCTTTGTTCTTTCAGTGCCAGGTGATTTCGTGGTGCTGGCTAAAACCTCTCAGAGCAGAGCTGAGCTGGACCCTCACAGTGATCCATTATTTTGTAAAAATGAACTGCAGCCCCATGGCACCACTTACTGCTGCCCACGTGGGTGTGATTTTTGGGAAAGCTCTGGCACCCAGCAACCCTCTGCTGTCCTGAGAACTCCTTTCAATTGGAGCTGGCTGGGGCCAAAGTTGGCTTTCTTTGGGATGGATTTGCCATTCTGTGCTCAAACTCCACTCCAGACTGGGATCCCACCCCAATTCCCAGCTGGTGGCTGTGGGGTGAGGACTGGGGTGTCACAGAGCCTGGCTGGGCTGTTTGGGACCTGCTGGAAATTACACAGATACGAGGCCACACATCAGGAGATTGTGCAGGAATCTCAAGGATTTGGGCATTCTTCCAGCCCCCAGCAGAGGCAGGATTGTGAAGGTGCACAAATAGGATTATAAATCACCATTTGAAGAAGAGGACCTACTTGCAGGAGTTTGTGAGAGGAAATAAATCCAAAAAGACCCATGGGGTTTCTTTTTTTCTCCTCTCACCAGAGAGAAAAATGTGTAATGAATGTCTCATGTCTGAAACACTGGGCTGGATTCATCAAAGGGAGTTAGTAATTACCAAATTGAGAGAATCATGAAGCGCTTTTCTAAATTTGAAAGGCTCATCAAGAATAGATCAGGAGCAGGCAAAATTAATAGTTATGAACTCATTTCCATAGAAATGGACTTATTAGCAAGCATGCCAGCTGCCTAAAATTATAAGGTCTTTTCCTTGTGCTTGCAGGAAATAATCTTTTTTTATAAAAGTAATTTTGACTTTTTATTTTTTATTGCTTCTCTAAACTAGAGTTTGGCAAAATCCTAAACCGGGTAAAAACTTTACTGGACAACAGAAATATTTAACTAAAAAATGAGAGGAAAGACATGGAAGGGAGAAGTGATTTATAGTCCCTGGATTCCATCAGACTCTCCCCACGAGTGCAAACTTATTTAAGAGAAAAAAGAAATCAGTCTCCAGGAAAAGCTGAAAAACCTTGGTAGGATAAGGTTTGGTTTAACGGGATTTAATGGCTGATACCAGCATGAGTCACAGTCCTTGTCTGCTCTGCTCCTGGAGTTCCCCACTGGTGGCATTTTGTCTTCAGCAGGCAGCTGCAGGTCCATGGTGGCTACCAAGACCAAGGTTCTGACAAAGTTCAGGCACAAATCAGAGCAAAAGCTGAAGGGTTTTTTTTGCCTTGGCAGGGTGGAGCCCCTGCTTTTCCAAAGGGTTACAGGGATGCAGTGCACAGCCAGCAGAGACATCCCAGTGCAGGTGCTGGGATGGGGATTTATCAGCTAATGGGGCTGGCAGAAGTAAATGCTGACATTTGAGGCCTTGATTATGGTTTAATTTATCTCTGGTTTTACTTTAGCGACCTCCATCAATTTCAGCAGGAAAAGGCAGTGGTGTCCCACACGGTATTGCAGAGGATGGTTAATAAATGGCAAGAATTATGAATGTAATACCATTCTTCCTAGCAGGAAACCTCTGTAGGAAAAGAGATGCAGCAGCCAGTGGGTGAGCACTAGTCTGGACACGAAGGAAATTCACTTTTCAGGTTTTATGGAGCTGGTTGCAGTTGTAACCTGGGAAGAAGCTTAGAACAAAGAGAGTGAATTCATCCGTGGGGCACTGGGTGTCCCAGATCCCACAGCCCCTGGCTTTGCTCCAGGGCTGAATCTCTGAAGGGGACAAAAGCAGACCATAATTTTAGAGGAAATTCCTTCACCTGCTGGGGAATAGGAGTGCAGAAAGCTGAATCCTGGTTTGCCAGAGCTGTTTGCTCAAGGGGGGGCTCTGCAGGTGAGAGATGGCTCAAGGGCATCCCTTGCAGCAGGAACCCAAGGAGAAGTGGAGCCTTCTTTAATCAGTATTGATGTGTCATGAGACAGAGCAGAAAACCTCTGACAAACATCTGGTGGTGTTTTTCCAAGTGGTGACAAGGATTCTCTTTGGAGAGCTAGGAGGACAGCTTTGTTTTAATTCACTTTTCATGCACCCGAGCAAGGTTTGTGTTTAAGGTATAAACCCATTATTGTGGTTTCTCTCTGGGTGTGTAAAAAGAAAAACAGGAAAGGAATAATTGAAGGTATGGTGGACTGAACTCAAAGAAGTGCCAGGCTGTGGGAGCCATGGAATGGATTTGTCACTGCAGATAACCTGACCTATTATTAAATTGGTGTCTCTGTACCCAAATCCTCCACTGGAGGTTTTGTTCTCAATTTTAAACCAATCCTGGGTGTTTTTGTGAGTGGCAGCTATTGGCCTGAACAGACTGGAGTGAAATTGCAGACCTAAACATACCTTGAGAGGCCCAATATCTGAATCTATAGATAGTGTAAAGCTCATATCTAAATTTCACTTCTGTGTTGTGAGCAAATTAATTTTATGCAATTTAGATAAAACAAACTGCTGGAGGTGATACACAAAAAAATCTATGAAGTTGAGTTTATGTTTTTAACAGAAATGGTTTAATTACATCCCTATTATTATGTAATAAAATTTATCTTAAAAGGTTTTTGCTGCCTGTCTGGTTGGCCACACAAAAGATGTCTTAATAGCTTCTAGTTTTGCCTGGAGGTGGATATTATCTTCTGTCAGCATGGAAAATATTTATCCTCCAGGCATTGAAGCATATGTTTAGGTTGTTTGTTGTCAGAAAGAAAACACGAAAATCAATAATTCCTGCTCAGATTTCTTTTCCCCTTTACAATTCTCCTTCAGAACCATATGGCAAACCCAGATTCTGCCTCTGTGCATTTGGGAGGAGGAAAAGGATGTTTTAAATCTCTGTTGTCTGCAGCAGCAGCTCAAACTTCCTGTGAGCACAGCTCTTGGAATGGCTGCTTTGGGGAAGGACACACAGATAATAAATGTACCACTGGCCTGACATACAGAAAATTCAGATTTTACCCCCAAACTGAAGCAGAGTTGATAAAATCAGGTGCTGGCTCTGCAGTCAGAGCCTTTCCATCCCCTCCCATGCCTGTGACCTCCATCAGGTCTGTCTGGGAGTCTGGGGCAGGGACTTGTATTCTTTGTAAATATTTGTGTGTAAACTTTGTGTGATTTGTAAAACAACTCAGTTTTTGGGGAAGCTGGTATGAGCCAAGGTGTGTTTTCTAAACAGATCCCTGCTGTGGATACACCAAGTGCACTTGGTTAAATCTTGGTGTCTGTTTGCTTCTCTGTAACACGAAAACAAGATTTGCTTTTCTAACCTGAGGATTAATTATTAATATTTACATAGCTTTGGACTTGAGGAAAGTGATAAGAGTTGTTGTTGAGAAAGGAAGCAGAAGTAATTCTTAAATTCAGTTCTGAATGCTGTGCATTTACATCCATTTCTTTACTTTTAAACTTTTATTTCCAGATGAGAAATATATGATTGCCATATAATTACAAGTCTGCACCACTGACGAGGAGAATGTTGTCATGAATTGAAAATAGGGATAATCTACCCCTCATTTATTGTCATGTATAATTTCTGCAAATCCATTTTTTCACTGAGATAAAGACCAGTTTGGGTTTGAAGGACTTTTTTTTCCCTCCACAAGAGCTCATTTCTGGTAGAACATGAGGAATGGCCAAGTATTCTGGTGTTTTGCAGCATCAAAATTATAACAATGTTATATTAAATAATTTAGCAACATCTGTGCAGTGCTTTTCCAAGGGTCTGTGGCTCGTTCTGCAGGTTCATTGTGATTATGGAGAATGAATGCCTGAGTTTAATGGGAAAAATGCCTCCATTTCAGGGGACTAAAAGACACAGTTTCACCTTACTTAGAAAGTTCTGCAGTTGCCCACGTGCAGTTTTATTTAGGTTTCTGTCAGTGTCCCAAGCCTGCACGTTGAATTTAATTTCAAATCTTCTGGTGAGCAGGAAAGAGAAATGAAAATCCATTTTGCCATCAGCGTCCCAGTGATGTTGTGGGGAATTCTGCCTTGTTTTTCCAGAGCAAACATGACCTCCTACGAGATCCTGCAGATGGATTTTGAGGTTGACAATGGCAGCAGCCTGGCAGGGGCCCAGCAGATCACCTGGCAGGTGGAATATCCCCGGGACGACTCGGTCAGCGAGCTCGTGGTGTCCGAGATCTTCGTCAGCACGTCCATGTTCGTGGGGATTGTTCCCCTGGCCATGGTAAGAACCTGCTCCTGATCCTTTTCCTCAATGTTTTATGGAATAATTCCCTTGGCCATGGTAAGAACCTGATCCTCATCCCTTTTCCTCAATGTTTTATGGGAATTGTTCCCCTGGCCATGGTAAGAACCTGCTCCTGATCCCTTTTCCTGAATGTTTTATGGGAATTCTTACCCTGCTCCTGATCCCTTTTCCTCAATGATTTTATGGGAATTTTTCCTCTTGCCATGGTAAAAACCTGCTCCTGATCCCTTTTCCTCAATCATTTTATGGAATAATTCCCTTGGCCATGGTAAGAACCTGCTCCTGTTCCCTTTTCCTCAATCATTTTATGGAATAATTCCCTTGGCCATGGTAAGAACCTGCTCCTGTTCCCTTTTCCTCAATCATTTTATGGAATAATTCCCTTGGCCATGGTAAGAACCTGCTCCTGTTCCCTTTTCCTCAATCATTTTATGGAATAATTCCCTTGGCCATGGTAAGAACCTGCTCCTGTTCCCTTTTCCTCAATCATTTTATGGAATAATTCCCTTGGCCATGGTAAGAACCTGCTCCTGATCCCTTTTCCTCAATTATTTTATGGGTATTGTTCCTCTTGCCATGCTAAGACCCTGCTGCTNGGGAATTGTTCCCCTGGCCATGGTAAGAACCTGATCCTGATCCTTTTCCTCAATGTTTTTATGGGAATTGTTCCCCTGCTCCTGATCCCTTTTCCTCAATGTTTTATGGGAATTGTTCCCCTGACCATGGTAAGAACCTGCTCCTGATCCCTTTTCCTCAATTATTTTATGGGTATTGTTCCTCTTGCCATGCTAAGACCCTGCTGCTGCTCCCTTTTCCTCAATGTTTTTATGGAATAATTCCCTTTGCCATGCTAAGACCCTGCTGCTGCTCCATTTTCCTGAGTGTTTCCGCTGATCCTCGTTAGTATTCCAGGGAATGGCAGCCTTTTTATTATAAGCTGCTTCCTATGCACCTGCTGCAAGTGATTTAAATGCAAAAAAAACCACATTTCAATAATATTTTATTTACCTGATGTGCCTTAATGGCTCCTTGGAAGCCATTTGGGTCTTTTGTGAAAATCCTTTCCCGTTTGTGGGTTATTGTTCTGGTTCTTGGGAATGGCTCCTCTGGAACCCTTGAGTGGGAATGCCATGCCTGTGCTCTGAGGGCAGACCTTGTCATTAGTGGGGACATTTTCAATGAAATAAATTAGCATTGCACGTGGGGGAAGCTTCACTGCCAAAGCAAACCACTGTGCTGTTTGCTGCTCTGCTTTTCCACAAAAGAACCAGAGAGCCCAGAGAGCTGCCAAGAATCAATTTAATAAAAAGTTCTGCTTTGAGTTACCCAGAAAGGATCAAATACTTCCTGAAGATGGAGGTGTCCAGCAGGTGTGAGGTGTACCTGTGCAGGAAGCTTGGAGCTGATGGTTGATTTAAAAAATGCAAATATCTCCTGGTAAAAAAAAAAAAAATCAGCAGCACCTTTTTGAGAGAGTCTTTGACCTGTGTTTGGGCCTGATGGATTTTTTAGTACATGACCATGATTGCAGTGGGGAAATTTGGGTGTAAAAGCAGAGAAGCAGCCAGAGAGTCTGGATGTTGCAGCCCTTCCCCCAGAAGCAGCCACCCTTTTTTTCACTTCTTCCTCATGGATATTTGCCCTTCCTTTCTGGGTTGGTCTGTGCTGATTTTCTTTCTATTACACCATATAACCACTAGATATTGGTGTTTTCCCCTGCATGACCACTGGCATGGCCAGAAGCAAGGAAAGATGCTTGTAATGGAAACAAGACCCTGAATAATTTTAATTTCCACTTCCCACTGCCAAAGGCTACACTTGTCAGCCCAGTGATAGGGAAGAAATTATGTGCAATAGAGAATTTTCTTCCTTTTTTTTTTAAAGCACGTAGGAGATGAAACAAAACTCTGCTTGTGTGGATGGAATATTATCAAGCAGTAATGGTGAATCAGATATAAAAATAGGAAAAGGAAAAAAAGGAAAAAAGGGTTTTTTTTTTTGTGGATTTATGACCTGTAAATAAATAAAACTTTTGCAGTAATGAGAGAAATTAAAAATTTCATTTTGAAGGAGAACCTGCTTTCTGCACCACCTCACACTTCTCCCCAGCTCCTTGAGCTCCCAGCAATTGAAACTTCCAGTCTCAGCAATTTTCTGTGACCTGGAACACATAAAATACATAAAGATCCATTGTCCTGTAGCTGCCAAAGTATTTTCTACTAAAAAAGCTAAAAGGGATTGGATGAGCCTGCTTACACAGGGGAAATAAAGAAATGCTAATTCCTAAAACTCCATGCAAATTAACAAATGAGCTTTTCCTTAAGTACCCTATTATTATTTAGTATTTATGTAGTGTTCTATATTTTTGGAACTCTTTGCAGACATTAATTAATCAGACCTGAATAAACTAAGCTTGATGAGAATAGAAAATTAAATGGAAATGAAGTCACTCTTATTTAGTTTTACCTGTTTCTGAATGACTTCTAAGTCCCTTTTTATGTTCTTAAAGGTACTTTTAAAAACAGTTGATCTTGCAGTGCTCTTGCTTATTATCTCTAAAAACTATTTTGGTTAGAAAAGAGGTAGAATTTATACCTTTAAGAACAAGTGGCAGCAGGGATGAGTGGCTTGGAAGAATGTAAACGTTGTTTTGTCACCTAAACTCTTGTTTTGTTCAGGCTGATTTAACTCAGCTAAAAAAGCAAGGTTGGGAGGACTACTAAAAGCTGGAATATTTGATTCCTGGAGGTTTCTTTGGAGGAGAGTGGAAGGAATATGTAGTTTTATCCAAGTTTTTTTGCCATAACCTTTTGAGATGAAAAGTTGCTGAGAGATTTTAGCTGTGAGAGCTGCTGGGGAGGGAAGTTTGGAGATCCCTGCAGGTTTCTGGCTGCCCCATCCTCCTGTGGGGCCCTGGGTAGCCCTGAGGATCTGTCCAGTTCAACATTTCCACTTTCAGGTGGTAAAAATCAGCCCCTTTGCTCCTGGGGGCTTCTCTCCCCTCCTTGTTGGGGATAAACAACTCTGCTAATCGATTATCCCAACATCTGTCCAGATGTGCACGTGGAACTCGTGTCCCTCCAAAGCAAAGGTGATCCATCCCCATCAGACTCAGCAGAATCACAGATCGAGGTGAGGAGAGCACAGCCAGGGCTCCTTCTGGTTCCTCTGTTTGTTGTGCTACTGAAAATCAGGGGGAAAAAAAAAAAATCTGATATTCTTCTTGTGTCTTCTGCTGTTGCCATTGCTGACTGTAAACACAGCAGGTGATTGTTGTAAAATAAGGTTTGTGCTCTGAAATGGGATGGGAGTTGTGAGTGTGGTTGATGTCTGATGAAGCAGAAGGTGTGTTTCAGGCATCCAGAAGGTCCAGCAGAACATTCTAAAGTTGGATCTAAATTAGACAGCTTGATTTGTCTTGGTGTAAAAATGTGATATAATAATCTTGCAAAGTGGAAGTGGATGTCCTGCTAATTACAGAAACTGAGAGCACAGAGAAATCTGTTCTGTCCAGTGATGATATAATTCTGCAATTCTCAGTTATTGCTCTTGATCTCAGCAGACATAATCTGCAATTTCCATAGCTGTGGAAAGCTGCTGGTAGCAAGGTCAGTGGAGTCTGACACTCCTGGGGTGCAGGAAACAAACACTTGAGTCTGTCACCCAGGTTTCTGTCACAAACAACTGTGATTTCATTAATCTGTTATCTAACTAACAGTTGGCAAAAATGTAAAGAAAAAGAGAAAAAAAATTAAAATCCAGGTCTTTAAGAGAGTTTCTAGGCAACCAGGAACTTAGGTAAAGTAAAGAATAAGACATTGAAGACATGTATTTTAACTGGTTTTTATAGGAAGGCTCCAGCTGAGGCTGAAGGCTTGAGAAACAATAGATTTAATAATAGAAAAATACCTGGCATTGTCTTCTTACCTGGGAAATGGTGGCTTGGTCTGTGGCTGGCAGCTCTGCCCTTTTAGGTGGCCGTGCTGCAAATCCTGTCTCGTGCAGGAATGGAACTGTGGGTCCCAGACTCATCATTCCAAAGCATTTTAAAAATGCAACAATCAGTATTTCCCCAGGACTCTGCACCCCTCAGCCTCAAACATTTCTCTGTTTCCTGCAAATCTTTGAACTATGTCTTCAGGAGTTTTGTTTCCTGCCCCCCAAAAATGGGAGCTGTTGGTTGAGTGATGGTTTCCTGACATTCTGAATCACTTACACAGATGGCTGTGCTTGCTCTGGTGAGGTTTCCTTTAAATGGCAGGTTGGAAAATTGCATTTCTGGTTGCTGCCAGACAAGAACACCCAGAAAAATTGTCCTTAAATGTGCCCATTGTCATAACTCAGGCTGAAACAGGATTGCAGAGTGCAACACTTGGCTGATTTGTTTGAGGAAAAAAACTTTAAAGAATTGCTTTTTCCTACAGAAATCGTGGTTTGGTAATGGAATTTGTATTCAGGCACCAATTAAAGGAGCACACTCAGTCCAAGGTGGCAGCTGACTTAGACTTAGAACTTGGAAGCTGACTTAGACTTGACCCAGACTTAGTAAGCAGTTTACCTGCACCTTAAACTAAAAGAGGAAATGTCAGGCTTTTCCAGCTTTTTCTTGCTTTTGCTTGCTCTGGGGTTGGGTATGAAAATCAAACCAACTTAATTCTGAAGTATGAAAGAATCAGGATAGGATGAGTCATTTCTAGCAAACCCAGATGATTTACATATCTTTCAGAAGTTGGTTAAATGCATTTATGTGCAAAATTGTCCCCTATGTGTTTATCCATTGCACTTAATGCATATTTCTTACTTGAAATCACTTTGACCTCTGGCTTTGCAGTTCCTTTTTAACAGTGCCTTTCTGTTGTACTTTGCATGCAAAGGAACCTGCCCAGAATGGGATTTTGTCCTTCCCAACATTCAGCATTTCACAGAAAAAAAACCATAAATGTA
>VZTT01053404.1:0-10085 GCA_013400855.1 Buphagus erythrorhynchus
TGCTCCAGCTGAACAGACCAAGTAACCTTGGTCACTCCTGGTGTGGCCCCTCCGGACCCTTCACCCCCTTCAAGTCCCTCTTTTGGATACTCTCTAATAACTTTTTATCTTTTTTATATTGTGGTGTCCAAAACTGCCTCCAGACTTGAGGTGCCCCAGCCCAGGGCAGAGCAGGACAATCCCCTTTCTCAACTGGAGCAACTTTGCTGACAGCTGAGAGAAATTGCCGCTGCAGCCAGACACTGTCTGCCAAGGTACAGCACAGTGTTTATTGTCAGGCTGGTTTGTGTTGGCTTTTCCCTTCCTTAAGGCAGGAGAAAGCCAGTGATGCTGCAGGGTCTTTAAGAGCAGGTTAAATACAACAAGTTGCAGGAAACTGCAAATCAAACCATGCTATTGCTCAAAAGCAGAACCTGTTAAAGCCATTTGGGAATTTAAGTTTCATGGGTGCAGGATTTCTTGACCTGCGGAGAGATATGGGTGAGTGTGATAGAGCATTTAAACACCTCTTAGCTGGGTGATAAATAGGAGCTGGAAAGCTAGACTCAGCATGCATAGCATGATCCTACGGACATTTTACTGCTACCTTTAGCTTCCTCTAGTAATTACTGAACTTATTAACTTACTACCCCTGCTCATTTCCAATTCCCCATTCTCCATTCCTTACAGATGAAGTTTATCTCTAAAACATGCTGAACCAGCCTGTTCAGGCAGATGGTAATGCAGGAAGGTGAAAAAGCAGGAACACCGGGCCATCCCATCACAACCAGAGGAATGCTCTTCCCAAGGCTGCTGCCCCTCTCCTGCCTGGCATGGAAATGATTTACAATTAGTGTTGTAATGCACTCTGTAACCCCTACTGTGTCCCTGTGGTCTGGTCCCTGTCCCCTCAGGCCATGCTTGGTTGGCTGAAGATCCGATTTCCTCCCGCCCCCTTTCCAGACCCTAGATAAGGCCCAAACCTCCTGACCTTGCCCTCTTTTGCTCCTGGAAATCCACAAGGAATAAACATCTGAACCTCCCCAGGGGAAAAGAGCCTTCTTTGCTATCTTTTGCTCTTGTCCATGTATAACCTCCCAGAGGCCTCTCCTTAACATCTGAGCAAGCCAGGAACGAGAGAGGGGTCTCAGGGAGGCTTTGTACAAATTAGCAATTCACAGAATGCTTTAGGTTGGAAGGGACTTTAAAGCCCATCCAGTTCCAGCCCCCTGCCATGGGCCAGGACACCTTCTATTATCAGGTTGCTCCAAGCCCCATCCAACCTGGATTTGGACACTTCCAGGGATGGGATTTAGACCCAAGCATGAACCTTTGTTGATTCACATGCTCCCATAAGAATTTTTTTATCCTTTGATGTTTTGTTCACCCAGAAAAAAAAAAATCTTCATCTGCTATAAAACACCAAATGTGTTTTTCAACAGGTGAGCAGTAGCAGCAGGTTGCAGAGATTTAATTTACTTTTGTCTTCTTCTCTGTCAGGAGAGTGCTTCCCTGACTATACTATATGTGTTTAATTACAGTAACTTCTCCTACCTAATTTTTTGCCCTATTACCTATTTTTCACTAAGAGTCCACCAGCTGCTCACAAATTGGATTAAACTGGAATTGATTCCACAAGTGTAATCACAGAATCATAGAATTATTTAGGTTGGAAAAGAACCATAAGATCATCAAATCCAACAACTTCTCCCTGTCTTCTTCCTCTTTTCTTCCTGTTCCCTTTTTTACTCCCCTTTTCCTTGAGGAATTCCTCTGTCACAGAATCCAGCAGCAGTAAATGCCCAGCATTCACAGCACATGGGTACACATCCATGCTGATGCTCTGTAAGAGGTGTGATGCTTCCAAGATTAAGTTGTCCAGGACTATCCCAATTTAATCACCATTTTTCCAGAGGAAGCTCCTGCTTGAAGACAGAGCTTCAGTCATGCTACCTGTGCCCTTAAGTGGGACTGGTGTAACTTCAGAAAAAATTAATTTAAAATCCATACAGAAGCTGTGGTGGGAAGGACACAGGGATGCCTTTGCTACAGGGCAATGTTTGGGATGTTGTACCCTTGGGTGCTGGCACAGAGCCTTGCCCTGGTCCATGGGATGATGCATCACCCCCCAACACCTGGACAGAGGGTTGAGCTTGCAGGGGCTATTTTTAAATAATTGCACCAAAATATCTTACTACAGACAAGAGTCACATGTGCAGGTGTTTAACTTCAAACAGCTGCCTTGGCTCATTCCCCAATATTCTGTGAATTTCAGTGGGAATTTATTTCAGAGCTCTGGGACTTACCTCTGAGAAGGGCTCCAGTTCCCGAAGCTCAGCTCCAAAATCAACCAAATGCTTCCGAAAACCTGCCTTTCTCTCTGCATTAAGGACATGCTGTTTGGAGGTTGGATCACCTCCCAGCCCTGGCAGTTACCCTCTTATCTGCACCCCCCGGGCTTTCCAGTCCCCTGTTCCCCTGCATGGGAACACTTAGTCCACCCTGCTTAAGGCTTAATCCGTGGTTCAGCTCTCCTCTTCCCAAAACAACATTGGCAGCAGGAAACAGCACTGAAGGGAGAGGTGCCTTTTGTCCCGGCTTGAGACAAATTTGGAAGGGAACTTCCAAAGGGATGATTCCCTAAAGGGCAAAATTCAGTGGCCCTTCCCCCCATCTTTTCTCCTTCAAGAAAAGTGAAAAAAACTGTTTATTTAACAAGTAAAGTATTCACAAGCATAAAAGATGAATAATATTAAACAAAAAAACCTCTCACTGTTCTGAAGAGATGGCAAATTCAGAAAGTCCTTGTGTAGTTCAGAGAGGGTCCTCTGTGGGTATTTCTCAGCTCAGTCTCTTACCAGTCCTTCCTGCCACATCCTGAGTCCTGGCAGGCCACAGGTGTGAGCTCTCCATGGTTTTTCTGGGTTTTCAGTCCAGAGCGAGTTTGAACAGTTCCAGGAAAAGAAGAAGCCACAGTCCGGGGAACTTTCCTGCCTCAGCTAGTTAAAAAGCTAACTAAAAGCAAAGGAGAGGTCTCTCACACTCCCTGTCCATGCTGCAGACAACACACACTGAGAGAGAGCTGAAGCTCTTATCCCTGTGTTTTGGAATACAGCCACAAAAAAATTCCACCGCTTTTCCCTCTCCTCCTCTTCGCTCTCAGATCTAGTTTTAAAGGCACAAAACGTATTTCTGGGTTAAACGGATGAATAGGGATACAATTCAACATCATAAAGTCACCCCAGCACAGCTCAAAGGCCTCTCAAAGTGCCAGGCAGGCACCAAAAAACAGCGTGGGGCTCAGGAGGCTGCTCTCCTGCTCCATGCCGGGCTGGCTGCCTCCGGCCATCGCAGCTCAAGGGAATCTGCTGCAGGGCTGAATTAAAGATTTTCTTAACACTGCTAGTCTTGGCTAAATCCTTGCCTAAGCCAGATCCTGCCTGCTGTTATTGCCTTACAGGCTAATTGACCAGAGCCTGCTGCTGTCTGGCCAGCAAAGGGATCCGGCTCAGCTGCTGCCAAGGGGTGGGAGCAGAGAAGCCAGGAGGGACCAGGGTTTTGCTCGTTGTTTCTGATAAAAAGTCCGAGAATTCTCAAATAGGAAACTGGTGCCCTTGGGGCCAAAGCCAAGGCTCACACAGGGGTTGAGCTCAGCTTTATCTAATAAAATCTGTGTCGTGCAGTCTGTTGGTGTGGGGGAGGTCAGGAAGGTGCTTGGTGTCCCCAGGAGGTTGTTCAAGGAGATCCAGCTGCATCTGTGGGAGTATGAGGGAGACCAGATAACCACACAGGAGTGAAATTCAGAGGGTCAGTGCACAGGGAAACCACGTCAGCTTCACCAGCTCCCAAAGCCACAAATAGCTGGAGGCAAGGAACACACCTCAAGGATGCTTCTGCTCTTACCCCAGCACTTGGCCACTGATGATGTTCAGTGTGACAGGAAGTTCCACTGTGACCCGTGAGGATGTTCCTATGCTGGGCAGGACTACGACTGCAATATGTGGACCTGAGCTTGTGGCTGAGCCCTATCCAGGGCCAAGCTGGAGTTGTGTTGCTGCAGGAGCCCACAGCCTGTGTTTGCTGGAGGAAGGTGATGCAGGAGGATCTCTGACAGCAGTGTAGACACTCAGGGATGAGGGCATCATCCTCCTCCCAGCGTAAATAGGCCTTCAGGCATCAGGGTAATAACTCAGACAGACAGGATTAATCTTTCTTTTCTTGCTGGAAACAGTGAAAAGCAGGAACAGAAAGATCCTGAACCTGCCTTTGACATCAATCAAATATGCATGGAAATAGTTTGGTGGTGGTGACAAAGCAGCAGGGAGGAAGAGAGCAGGAGGGGCTCATGAATCACAGACCAAGCGTGAGAGAGCGCAGCTGGCTGAGAGGCTGAGAGCAGCAGCCTGAGACCTGGTCCCTGCTCAGCTCTGGAGCCAGAAATCGGACTGGGATATTGCCTATGGATTTCCAGCTGTTGTGGAGCAAGTCTGAGCACAGAGCACCCTGGTACCCTCAGATCACTCCCACTAGCTGTCACCCAGTGCTGTCCAAGGCCAAAGCTGAATAATGATGCCCCACAGAGCCACACAGCATCTCTTTGTCCTTCCAGCAGCTTCTCAACCACAGCCAGAGATGCACGAAGTATTAATCTGAGGATCCTTGACAAGCAACAACTGTTCTGCTGGGCTAAAGCAGGACAGTGACTTGGACCAGCCCTTATGGAGGGGGTGGAGTTGCTCCTCTACCTCATCCCACCAACAATAGACATGAGAACCAGGATATTAGAGATGGTTTTTTCCTCACTGACTCCTGGCATTGGAGACCAGCTGGTTCTTGGAGCTCAGCAGATAACTCAGGTGTCCTGCTGCTCCACTACCAGCAACTGCAGCTTGCAGATAGGATTTTCAGTGCAAACTCTGACCTGAATGTTATTTAAACTTTTTTTTTAGCAAACAAATCCTCCAAGGAGGAGATTTTTTTTTTCTGCCACTGTTCTCCAGGGAGAAAATATCCCTGAGGGAGTTTGCCTCTCCATCCCACTGGAAGCATCTCAGTTGCCAGTTTTGCCATTCTTTGGGTGTCTACAAGTTAAAAATACCATGTGTACAATCAACCTGCTCCCTGTCACCCCTGGCAACTGGGTTGACAGGTGCTCATGAGCTGCACTGGTTGAAATAAAAGTTCCTCAAACAAAACTGAGGGAGATTTCCGGTGTCTCACTGTGTTGCACTGTGAAACTGCTGCACAGTGGAAGGAAAGGGTTTTAAAGCACCTGTGAAGGTGATGCCAAATGAAAAATTGTCACCTGGAGTGGGGTGTGCTGGTGCTAGGCTCATAAGCACATCGTGTGGTGGGTGAGCAATGGGCTCACACATCAGGCCCAAAGGGTGACAATGGCTGGGGTCACATCAGACTGGCACCAGTCACTAGTAGGGTCCAGCAGGGCTCCATCCTCAGTCCTGTGGTCTTCAACATCTTCATAAATGGTTGGGATGCAAGACTGGAAGGGATACTAAACAACAGATGAAACTACATTGGCAGGAGCTGTTGACTGTGTCGAGGGCAGAAAGGCCTGCAGAGACACCTCAAGAAATCAGAGAAATGAGCAATCACCAGCTGTGTGAAGTTCAACAAGAGAAAGGGCTGGATTCTGCACCTGGGATGGGGCAACCCTCGATGCATGGGTGGACATCTTGTAAGCTCATCTTGTTCCAATCCCCTGCCATGGACAGGGACACTTGCACTGTCTTGGAAGGTGTACCTGGGTTTGTTTTTCCTCTCTTTTCTGCTTTGACTCACTGAACAATACCATCTGGCTTTTCCAAACAGCAGTTTTGCTCATCGTGCCTTCATGGGGGTCCATAATAAACACTTCTTTGGTCAATAATGAAAGAGCAAGGAAAATTAGCAGCACTTCTTCCAGGAGCTCATAACCAGTAAATCCCAGAGAAATGCCATGGAACCCACACAGGGTTCAGGACTCATGGGGATGGATTCCAACATCTTCCTTCTCCATCTTTTTCTCTTTATCTGGAGTATTCTTCTTCCTGTGATGCTGAAGGATGTCTCTAGGGTAATCTCAGAGCTGCAGCAAAATCCTCCCCAGGTGGCCCAGCCACAGCGGTTGGTCACAGCCCTTCCTGCCAGGATGGATGTGACCCATGCCAGATCACTATCTCCAGTGTCTGTTCTTTTCTGTTCTTCCCAAGAATGATGTTTCTCCCTATAAATTGAAGTTTTCCTCAGCAGCTGATGGCTCCTCCACGTATTACTCACCTCAAGGAAAGATTTGGCAAAGCTTTAAAATCATCATAGATTTTGATTTTGGCTGCTTTGAGGTGAAAAGTCAGTCTTCTGGTTCAAAATGTATTTTGGTTCTAATTACTAATGTTGATAAAATAAAATAAATATTTAGATGCAAATGGTCCGAGGCAAATGCAACATCATGAATCACTGAACAGTTTGGCCTGATTTTTTTTCCCCACTTGAGAAATATTTCCCTTCTCATTTGAAGCATTAAAACACTTTAAATGTCCAAACTGGCTGACTATTTTCCATTCAGCCTTGGAATAATCCCATTACTGTAATGCACAATGGTTTCCACTACACCTACAGTGTGTTACCCAGTTGTTACGTGAAGGAGGAATGACTGTAGGTGATGTAACTCCTCCGTCCTAGGGGCAATGGATGGACAGCCATCAATGCTGCTGCAGGACTGTGAGAGATTAAGTGTCTGACACAGTGAATGGAGCTTAAAAATGAGAGTGATACACGGGGTAAAGACTCTATAACTAGCGAGGCTGTAAAGTAGGTATGTTTTATTCAGCACTGGGTGCATGGAGGATCTCTTCACCACAAACGTGCACACCTACCACGGTGATTTATCTTGCCTTTAAATATAAAGATGCTACATATTCGAGAAAATTGTGACACAGCCTATACATATTTGTAACCTTTCCTTGAAAAGGTGAGTTTTATTATAATGAGTTCTAGGGAATCATTTCTATAGTCCTCTCCTTTGGCTTCTCTTGGTTGTGTCTGCACAGCGGCTTCTGGCGGTCGTGGGCCAGGGGACTTCAGATGAAGTAAGATCTTTTTCTTCATGTTGAACTTTTCACCTCTGTTCTTCATGCATACTCCTTAGACCCTTAGCATTTCTCCAGACTACAAAGCCAGTTTTGGCTGGTTTGAGATACTTCAAGCAGTTAATCCTTACTTTTATCAGGGGCCACTCCTGCTCTTATTAGACCTTACTAGCTTCCTTTATCAAGAGGAGGGAATATCCCTGTGCTGGAGCCATGTCGATGTGGATCCAGTTGGAGTTGTGATGACTCAGCTTCAGGGAGATAATTGCAATCTCCAAGTATCAAGAAATGTCACTGCCCAGGAAGGAAAGGAACTATTTTGTGGTGGGAGAGAGTTCAAAGGGAGCATGGCTGAGCTGCCTGTAAGAAAGCAGAGGTAGGATAATCCAGACTGAGCAGTCAGAAAAAGTGTCGGGCTGTAAAAGTGGAAGAGTTAGAAACTCCATCTTTTGGGATGCTTAGAATTACACCAAACAATATCTGAGTGAGTTCCCCTCAGGAAGCAATCATGCACCAGCTCATCCAGAGCTCTCCAGACTCCCCCACTCTGCTTTCACAACATTTTCTCATATAAATGCAGGTGTCAGTAAGGAAATTATTAGATCCCTGTCCCCAGCAGTCCCACAATATCTCCCTTTAGTCAGAGCTGCCAAGAGGCCCTGCCAGGCAGGTGGGGGCTATTTCCCAGGGGATGTGTGACCTCTGTACGGAGGGAAATTGTATGCACAGCCTCTGAACTCTCATCTCGTGCTCCTGGGACAGCCCTCATAGCACTGCCACTGCCACAGCCAGCTCCAACACTGACTGCCTGAGGACAAGGGAAGCTGTTTGTCACCACCCTTGTCCTGGCACCTCTGTGTTATTGAGGAATGGATATAAAAGAGCAGGAAAGGGAGAGCCAGAGGTTCCCAGAGGAGCCAGGAAATAATCCTAAAGGTTTGCCATGAGTAGCTCAAGGACTGAAACATGTTCTGGGGTGGGCAGCAGGGAGGCTGGCAAAGGTTGGATATTGACAGATGTGAAAAGTCTTTGTAGAGGAAATGCCTTCAAAGGGAGGTAAAGTAGAGCCAAATGCCTTCAAAGGGAGGTAAAGTAGAGCCTTAGCTTCTGACTGATATGTCTGCAGTGAGCAGGAGAGGAGAAGGTGCCCTTTGCTGGGCTGCCAGATTCTTTCCCGAGAAAGCAACAAAGAAAGCTTCACTGCCACTGCTGAGATGGGCAGAAGTCAGACAGCTCCCAGATCCACTCTCCTGTGAAAAGCAGAGGCTGATGGCCCTTTCTATGCTATGTCATCCTCTGCCTCTTTGGTGTGACTCCCACTCACCTCCAGCTTGATGGCCCTGGGCTGCACCATTTCTCTGTACCTTCTATCTGTTCTCTTGTATCTGGGACAGCTGTGTCACCTTGATGCTGTGGATGAAGACAGGATTTTGGGTACTGCTTTGTGGGTGTAATGTGGGAGGGAAGATCATGGGATCATAGAATATACCAAGCTGGAAGGACCCAAAGACTCAACGAGTCCAATCCCTGGCCCTGCACAGACACCCCAACAATCCCACCCTGTTCATCCCTGGCAGTGCTGTCCAAACACCCCTGGAGCTCTGGCAGCCTCAGGGCTGGGACCATTCCCTGGGGAGCCTGGGCAGTGCCCAGCACCCTCTGCGGGAAGAACCTTGCCCTGATCTCCATCCCAAATCCCCTGGCTCAGGTCCAGCCATTCCCTGGGTCCTGTCCCTGTCACAGGGAGCAGAGATTGGAACTGCAGCCCCTGGTGAGCTCTGCCCTCAGCTTCCTCTGCTCCAGCTGAACAGGCCAAGTGCCCTCAACTGCTCGTGTGGCCCCTTCAGATTGTTCTACATCTGCATGTCCCTCTTTTGGACAGAGGAAGATCTAAGAATTGATGGCATCGATGCCATCTGCACCTCTCTGGTCTGCTGGGGCCAAAGTCTTCACCTCTCCACAGTCCCTAGGGACTGCTGCATGGAGTACCAGCACCAAGGCTATGATTTGGTACCTGCCTTTGTGTGTTGGTTTATCATAGCCTGGGTGTTTTGGTTTGTTGTTTTTTTTTGGTTGTGTTTTTTTGGGGGTTTTTTTGGGTTTTTTTGGTTTTTTTTTTTTTGGTGGGAGGGAAGCCACAGAGGTGGCTTCTGTGAAAATCTGCTAGAAACTTCCACTGTATCCGATAGAGCCAATCTCCAATGGCTCCGAAGATGGACTGGCTGCTGGCCCAATTCGAGAAGTTGGTAACACCTCTGTGATTACATATTTATGAAGGAAATAAAAAAGCTTTTCTGAGGGGTGGCAAGGTACGGCCACGACCATGCTGCTGCCGCCATCTCGGCATGGCCAGCAGCGAGCTCTGCCTGCCTGGCTGGTTCTAGCCAGCTGCACTGCAGGCAGAAGGGCATGGCCAGCGGCAGCACCTTCTTCTTGTCAGCGCCCCACATGCAAAGAGGCGTTGAGTGGCAGCAGGGGCCCCATGACTGGCAGTGGGGGACAAGGCGAGCGGTTCCCCGACACGGAGCAGGAATGAGATCAGCTTCTCAGTGCTGTGAAATCCTGCGGAAATCTTTGAACTGGTGGAGTTTGTTGGCAGCGATGCTTACAAGCAGCAGGGGTTTTTTTCCTTCTTAGTCAGAGAAAGAGGAGAAAGTGAGGATATGTGGCAGAAGACAACATAGCGACAGCACAGTCAGTGAAAGGAAGAGAGGGAGGAGGTGCTCCAAGTGTCCGAGTCAAGATCTCTCTGTAAGCCATGGTGAGAACTGTAATGCAACAAACCATCCCCCTGTAATTTATGAAGTCCATGGGGGGATGCAGAGATCCACTCACAGCCTATGAGAAAAGGTGCTCATGCCAGAGACAGTAGATGCTAAAAATATGTCATCTAGTGGAATACTCAAACAGAGAAAGAGGGCCTCGGCTTCCAGAGATAGAGGGCCTTTGTTTCCAGAGATAAAGGAAGAAGGCCCTTGCCTTCAAACTAGGACAGCTTATCCTTAAAAGACTGCACCCCAT
>VZTT01053410.1:0-14133 GCA_013400855.1 Buphagus erythrorhynchus
TGATCTCTAAGGTCCCTTCTAACTCAAGCTGTTATGTGATTCTAGGATTACTTCCCACTGTGCATCTTTTTAGACACTCTTCTTCAAGCCTGTAGCACTGTACAGGTTGTTGTGACCCAAGGGCAGAACCTAGTCCTTGGCCATGTTGTACTTCATACAGTTGTCCTCTGCCCACTGATACAACCTGTTAAGATTCCTCTGCAGAGCCTTCCAACCTTCCAGCAGATCAACACTGTCCTGAGTAACGCAGAATGTTATTGTATTCCACGTCTATCTGCCCAAAACTGTTACTCTCTTCCTGCAGCTGGAAAACAGAATGGCAGAGGCTGTGGAGGTACCCCAGGCTCTTTAAAAATTGAAGCACTCAGGCAGAGTTACTCTCTGCCCACTTTGGCTTGCCTCTTGGTTCTTTCTTGCCTCTACTTGCTACAGTAGCAAGTCGAAAGCTCTACTGAGCAATCAAAAGTGTTTCAGAGTGAATTTTGCAACACCTGTCTGCAGCCACTCCCTCAGTCCCCTTCAGTGGATCTCACTTATCCCCATGGACTTGCATGGGTGTAAGTGGCATATAGCTGTTTCCTCCTGTATTGCAGAGGCTTTATTCAGCTTCTTCATCTGTCTTCCAGATCAGTGGTCTTACTATCAAAGATTGTGGCAAAGAAGGCTTTAAGTAGATCAACCTTTTCCTTGTCCTTTACTGGTATGGTTCTCCTTGCAATCAATAATGGATTGAGTTTCTCCTTAACCCTCATTTAGCTGTGAATTTATAGAAACATTTTTTATTGCCTTTTATTGCCAGCAGTCAGAATAAGATCTATCTGGGCTTTAGCCCGTCTAATTTTCTCCCTGCATACAGGCATAACGTTTCTGTAGTCCTCCTGAGTGGCTTTGTCCCTTCTTCCAAACATGATACAATCTTTTTTATCCCGAGTTCTGGCCGAAGCTCTCTGTGCAGCCAAGCCAGTCCTCCTGATGGCTCCCATTTGGTACAGAAGCCTGCTCCTGCACCTTAACAGTTCTTTCTTGCCCTCCTGGACTTCTTTGTCCTTCAGGACTGACTTCCAAGCAACTCTGCCAACCAGACCCCTAAACAGGTCAAAGTGGAAGTCCAAAGTGGAGGTTCTGCTGGCCTCTTTCCTTAATTCTCTGTGAATCAAAAATTCTCTCATTCAGCAGTTGCTGTGCCCAATATGGCCTCTAATCATCAGATCATACACCAGCCCTTTCCTGTTCACAGTGAGTCCACACCTTCCCGAGCTGGATTGCTCAGCAGCTGTGTTACAAAGTTACCTTCCACACAGTTCAAGACCTCCTAGACTGATCCGTTTCTGCTGTGCTGCATTTGCAGCAGACATCTGGTAAATTGAAGTCCTCCATAACAAGAAAGGCCAGCAATCTCAAGACCTCTCCCAGCTAATTATAGTAGTATATAGTATAACTGCGTCCTAGACAAGCGGTCTATAACACATCCACCAAAATATCTGCCCTGTGACCCTCCCCTTAATTCTTACTCATAAATGCTCAAGTCTTCTGGTACCATCATCAAGCTCCAGACAATCAAAACAGGGCAACAACAAGAACCTTTTTCTAATATCCAACCTAAACCTTCCTTGACACAAATTCAGACCATTCCGTTGGGTCCTGTCACTGGTCACAACACAGAAGAGATGAGTGTCTGCCACTCCTCTTCCTCATGTGAGGAAGGTGGAGACCACCATAAGATCAAGCTGAGGTCACTTGATCTGCTCAGTCTCCTCCTCTCCAGGCTCAACAGATCAAGTGACCACAGCTACTCATCATGCAGTTTCCCCTCAAGGCCCTTCACCATTCTTGTGACCCTCATTTGGATCCTAGTAGCCTTATGTCCTCATATTGTGGCACCCACAACTGCACACAGGACTCTGCCCCAGTGCAGAGCAGAGTGGGACAATCTCCCCCACTGCCCGGCTGGTGATGCTGTGCCTGATGCACCCCAGGACAGGGTTGGCTCCCTGGCTGCCAGGACACTGCTGACTCATGTTCAACTTGCCATTGACTATTGTAGGGGCTAGTAAAACAAAGCACGCATTAGCTTACTTTATTTCAGGAGTAATGATTTCTGCTGCTAAACTGTCTGAAGGCTCTTGTCTTCCCAGAGGCATCAATCCTGAGTAAGGAAAAGCACACCACTTACTTTTTTACATGACAGGAAGTAGACATTGTTCTAGAAGTTTTAGACTACTGCTGGACAACGTAAAAGGACACAAAGTCAGGCTACAGCAAGACGGACAGATAAGCACCATTTCATTTGGTGAACCATTACGTCTGATTTTATCCATTCTGAAGAAATAATGTTGCAGTTTATTTTCTGCTCGTTATCTTATCTAACAACTACAAAGGTACACAAGATTACACATACAAATGAACTATAACACAGGAAACATCATGAGAAAATCTCTCTCTAAATAAAACTATGTAACTACATAGAAATCAGATATACATGATAAAAATATCCCACTGGAGAGGAGACTAAAACTTCTGATTGACTGAAATACTATTTGAAGCTTTTGCTTGCTTATGAAGCTATGAATAGTTGAAGTTTTTCACTGCTGACTTTAGAAGAGCTTAAATTTATTCTGTGCTAAATGAGAGCAGATTCAATACTCTACAGAAAACTCCTGTGCACTTTAGGAAAGAGGCATTTATTTGCATTTATTTGTCCTTTACCTGTGGTGGTGAGTTGACCCTCCTGAGCTTGTACACATCTAAGTTCTTCAATAGTTTCCTTCAAAGAATCCCTTTCTGTTCTTAATCTCTGAATATTGAAAAGAGAATGAATATCAATCTTGGCAGTACAAATTCATCTCTAACAGCCTTCAAAATTTCAAAAATAATTTAATGCAACTCTAGAAATTACTTTCAAATTAAGGTATCTCAGTCTATTTCATAACAAAATAAATTTAAGTATTATATATTCCACAGGAACACAGGATCTTTTTTGGGGAGAAGTGTTGCTGATCTTACTGGACTAAGAATAGCAGGGGTATAAGCTTACAAAATCAAGATATTAGTGACAAAGTTCTGGTACCATGTAGTAAACAGTATCCACTGGGGCCAATCAGCTCTTTTACTTTTCCTTTCATTGGGGCCGATTCCAAGGGAAATGGAAGTCAGTTGAGAGATCATAGATTTTTTGCTCACCATGAATCCAAGATTCAACCAGGAGTGAAATAACAAGCAGGTAAATACAGAGTCAACATAACAAACAAGCCAACTGCTTTTACTTCATTTTGTTCATCTTTCACCAGTGAAAGTATGAGCAGCATTTTCATATTGCATTTCTCCTGTGTGTCAGCTGGCCTTGTCTTTCACCAGCATCTTGGCTATGAAAGAAAACTAGTTGCTTAAGACTTAGTCCAAAGAGAACTGAAGAACAGATTGCCTTGGGATCCAGATGTATGTGCTATTCAGTACATCAGGCAAATACTCTTTAAATTTGGCACAAGTACGCTTCTGGCAGAAAAATGAGAATCTACAGATAGCACCAAGTTTCTGTCCAGAAGGTTGCCAAGAGTCAAAAAAAAAGGAAAGAAATTGGCTACTGTGTAGTGATCCAAGCTGTAGTTTGCTCCAAAATCAGACATGTTCAGTATTACTAAATGGTCTGGAATAGACCTTGCCTCTGTTGTGCTGGCTGGTACCATTTCATTTTCGTAACAGTTGACTGCCAAATGCCAGAATATTTTAGTGACTAGAAAAAGCTCTAGGGCTTCACTGATACAAGCAGCTCAATAATTACCTTAGAACTTATAACACATCACAGAGGTAAAATTCCAAGCTACTTCGATGAAGATATCAAACACTACCATGCTTTGCCAGAACATAAGGAAAAGGATAAAATCAATTTCAGTAACTATTTCCAAAATAAAACTGACAAGATACCACTATCTAGTTTGTGACCTGTGGTAGGCTGCTTTACTGGTACATATTGACAACAGAGAACAGAAAAAGTAGGTAATACGGACAGTGAATCACTAAACTCACGTGATGAGGGACTTCTAGCTGTAATTTACTTCTCACAGGTGCATATCCATTCAAAAGAATGTACTTAAAAACAATATCCACCTCAAAAAAAAATGCTATTTGCCAGGGGTAAAACAGAAAACTATATGACAATGGCCTGCAATTCAGATCCTTTGTGCAAGATGAAATGGTCCACTGAGCCATGGATAAGCCACAGAAACAACTTTAGCATTGTTCAACATAAAAGAATTGGAAAAAAAATTTTAAAAATAAAAAGCAGGAAAGAAAGCCAAAGCACAATACCAATACAGTTATTATGAGCATTCCAGACTGATTTGAAGGGCATTCCAGACTGATTTGAAGGGCAGATGGAAGTGATGTGAAGGTCAAGTGTCCACCAGAGCTTGAAAATTTAATAAAAAATGGAAATCAATGGCCTATGAACATAAAGTAACTGAAAACTTCCAGTTCAAATGATATTTATGTGCTGGGCTTGGAAATCTTGGAAGTAACTGGACATGAAATATGACTACTGAGGAAAAAGCCTACAGAGTTTCTGACAGTTGGATCAATGGACTTTTAACTAAAACATGCCTAAGAAACTGCTAGCTTCAACTGCTGACCTTGATTTTAGGTACCTTGATTTGAGGCAGTTGCATATACATTGCTAAGAAACATGCTGAAATTAACTGTTGCAAAATGACGGTGTGTAAGAGAAGTTTGAAGGATCAGTCTCAGCAAGAGAGGACAGAACAATTAATTGCAGAATCACTAGTAGCAAATGACCCAAGAGGAAGAGGACAGATTGGTATCTACCCTGTGTGTTCCACACTGGCAGAACAAGATAGGTCAACAAGGAGCTGTCATAAAAGGTGAGATCGCCACAAAGGACGTTTCCCTCTACACAACTACTAAGCCTCTTGCTACACTAGTGATGACTCAACAAAGAGAAGCACACTGATGGTATCTCAAAGAATGCTTTAGGAAAAAAAGCAACAGGAATTCAGTTCTAGAATGACACTGCAGAAACCCTGTTGTAAATACCTTTTCAGAATACATAATAATTACCCTGGATATTTATTAACTTTGTCATGGGAAATGGTCAGGAAACAACTTCAGATGCCAAATATGAAGGCTTTTCCTCTTAAAAATGGGTTTCATATGGTTTTGTACAGTCACTTTATTCCATGCTGTACAATTCTTAGGTTTAAAAAATATCTTGTACACAAGCATTAGAAAAATTTAGAGGAAAAAAGACTTCCTAATTTAAAAAGACAGCTAACCATTTCTCTGTGTTAGAAGGAATACAAAGTTGCTATTGTTACTAACAAAAAAATAACACCTTGGCACTTACATCTTTTTCTTTTTGGAGGCTGTCTACTTTTTCTTTCAGTCGTTTGCATTCATAATCTAATTTATCAGCTTTCTTGGATTCTTCAGATAACCTGTTTTGTAGTTCAACTGCCTGTGAGAACAAGAATCAATAATGTGTCTGCAAATGTTCAAACAAAATACACAAGACAAACTAGCCAATTACAATGCACACGTCATGTTGTAAAACAAGTGAAATAGTTACTTATAGGACATACTAAAAACTTCTTCCATCAGTTTTCTGTGTTTCAGCAAAATAAAAAGCATTCAAATATTAGGTCTTAGTGCAAGCAAAAGATTGAAAAAAAAGTGAAGCATTTTCAGTACATCTAAAACAAGAATTTAAGCTCAAGCAAAGTTTACAGAAAAAATGCTATGTAATTCTAGGGATCAAAAAGCTTAGGAACAGCGGAAAAATCTATCTGCATTCTGAAAAGCCTAGTAAAAAGAAAAGAGACTGAAGAAAGCAAATTATCTGTACCTTTTATTAACTTTATTTCATAAACCTCACTCAGAATTCAACTAGTAGTTAATGCAGCCAGGTAACATTCCCTAACCTGAGTTGTCCTAATAATTTTTAATACATTAACATAAAGATTCAGCCACAGGCTCCAAACAGTTTTCTTTATTTCGGTGAGAAACACACATGTATGCTTTCAACTATAGATCAGTAAAGAGCTCTTAAAATTAAGTGAGCAGAAATGTGAAAGCCAAGCATAACAGAAAGTAAATTAGTAAAGTCTTCCCTTTTCAAACCTTTCAGCCTTTACTAGCAAAGATTCATTCCCAGAACACTAGTAAAGCTCATAATGCAGACAGCATGGAAGCAAATAAGCTAAATAAAGACTGACCTGCAAATACAAAAGCTGAATGAAGACTCAGCTAAAGATCTACAGCTTCTTCTGAAACAATTTATAAGAAGGCTTTTTCATGGCTTTTAGATTACAAAGGAAGTGATTAAACCAGTAGCTATATCTACATCAAGATTTCCCAGTAGTTCTAATGGCCTTTTATTTTCAATGCATACAACTCTAGCAAAATAACGACAAGGCCTAAAATATGCATGGTCTTAAGTCTTAGAGAAGGACTCTGCTGCTATTGTTCTTAAATTAAAGGCTGCAAAACCAGCACAGGCCTGAATTTTCTGAGATTTAAGAGAGGAACATGTTCGATATGAAAATATTTCATTTTTCAGATGTGACATCCATCACTGGGGCTATCAGAGTAACTGCAGGTATAACAAAAAAACTGCAGGCCTTCACCAGTGACAGTGCCACCACTTGCAAAATATGAGTGTTTTCACCTCAAATGGAAACAAATGCATTTATGTTTGCAATCAATCATGCTAGGGTAATGGTATGTAGAAAAACACTGCAGGAAATAAATTTGTCTTGAATTAGGACTTGTGAGTGTATAGAAAAAAATACAGTTTCATGGTAATGCAGAAGATTAAAAAAAAATTAACTGCCATCACATTTACTAAGCATTATCTGTGTGAGGAATGAGTAAAGCAGGAATCTTACAACAAAGAAAAGCAAGACATACTATTAACTATGTATCAGAATGCACATGCACAAAGGGGCTGAATTAAAATTACAAAAAAAATTATCCTGCAGTCTTCACCTTCCAATTATTTATGCTGAAATAAAGTTTCTTAGAAAAGGCTTGTGCTTGCTCTCAGAAGAGTGAAAACAGAACACCACCACTCAATGTCACCTTACAGAGACTGCTCTGTGCAGTAAAGATGCAATTTCCTTGCAGATTACCACAGGAATTTGAATCAACCACTTTCATCTGCATAGCACAATGATTCTAAGCCAAAGAAATAACTCTCCAATGGCGTCCTCATGAGTGGGGTTGGATCCTTCAAACACCAGACAAGACATATTCCATTACAGGAGCACACCAGTACTCAGCAGTGATGTAGTATCACAAGCCTTATATCTGGCTTACTTCTGATAGCGTAATTTAGGATTCCCAGAAAAATAATTTTGTAGTTTATGAGTCACATGCAGGTCTCAAAAAGAGTCCAGTCTTACAGACACTGAGGACACAGAGTGTGCATTTTGAGAATAGCTAGGTGAAGAAAACATATCTGCCACAGGACACCTGAGGTTTATTCCAGTCCCAGCCAGTAAACAGTTTTGCACCAAACAACAGCTCCTCATACAGGAAATCCTACCCATAAAATACACAGAATAATGAAGAAAAGGAATAGCAGCACAAATGATGGGATCAGCCCTTCCAAAATCCTTCTGGATTGTGAAATAAGAAGAATCAAAGCCAGACGTTGAGATTACACAATAATATCACATGCTCAGCTGTTTACTGGAGTGAAATATTGGGTTGCCAGTAAACCTGATACTACTGATGTGTGGAAGGCCATTCCTTTCTACGTTTACTTTTCTCTTTGCTTCCTTGGACAATTTTTCTTGTCCAAGTTCTTTTTTTTTTTTATGGTAAAATAATTTGGTCTGTATTTAAAATTAGCCCACATAGGCTGAAACTACTTGTTTTAAACACTGAGATGGCCAAGCGCAGGGAAAAAAATCTATACAGTCTTGGGGAGACACATTGCTCCTGGGCTTTCAATATTGTTAGTGCTTGTTTCTATACTTCATTATACAGTAAACTGACATACATGGACCCCTGTGCTGTTATCATTCGATCAGGCAGAAATATAGAGCAGGCGTTACTGCTTTAATAAACCATGATCTGTCTAGCCCTGTAACAAGAATACCAGAATGATATTATCTCCCTGTAGTAGAGAAGCAGAAATAAGATTAAGCACATCCTCCACACCTTTACAGAAACAGCATCACATGGCACTTGGATAAGCAGGAGGATACACAGGTGTCTTTCACTCCACAGAGTGTGCTGGTGACACATTCTGTAATCCACTAGGTGCATATAAATAATAAGAATGATATGTGTCCTTCTATCTTCTTAAGTGTAAAAATTCAGATTCATCAGACTAGAACAAACTAGAACATTAAGAAAAGGGGTGATTTAACCACAGGAACAACTTACCTCAGCTGTGGTGTGTTCCTCAGTTCTGGAAAATTGCAAGTGAAAAGTGGATACTTTTTCTGACAGGACAGCCTCTAATTCAAGCCCCGCTACTGAATATGAATTTGGAATCATTTTAGAAAAACAAAAACAACTTAACATCTGTTGGACTTTTAAATGCGAGATACACTGCTTTTTGGCAAAGTAACAAACTTGTAGTAATGACAAGAATTGCAGGAAAGGAGGACAAACGTAGCAAGCACCTACAAAACATGGAAGTCTTCTAAACAGGAGTTGTTTTTCTAATAGCTGTTTTTCACTTTGAGGTATTAGTTATGTTATGAAGACAAAGTGCTGAACAATACAGAGTACTACTGCATTGATGATGCCTGTCCTCACCTGTCTCTTGTATGTTTCCAGCTGACTGCGTGCTGCATTGGCCTTCCTTAGTTCCTCCTCCAGGCTCACGGGATTTTGCATATACATTGTATTCTTCTCTTCCAGAAGCTTCACTTGACGCCGCAAATCACCCAGGTCCTCCAATTTCTTTTTGTATGACTCTACCTGGCTTTCTAACTTGGCTACTTTATCAGAAGAATGCCTGAAGGGACAGATTTGTATCAAATTTGAACTCTGAAAACTAACAAAACTAACAGAATTTAAAATGCTTCCTCACTGTTTTTTCTTAATGCAGAAGACATTCTGAGACATCATGGGGAAAGCAATAAAGCAATCATATCCTCCTGTTACTGATGTTTTCACTTCTAAATTGACTGTTTTCTTCCCATAACTATTTCTCAAATCTAGGAGCTCCTGCTGAAGGTTCTTTTAGATCCTATACCTTCTCCTAACACAACTTATTATCTGTTTCCAATCTTAAAATAATAGCTAAAACAACCTCGTTCCCACCCATTTCCTTTCAATTCTACATTATTTTCTGTACTAAATNACTTGATTCCTTCTAAAAAAAAAGGAAAAAAGAAAAAGAAACACCAGGTTTCAGCTTTTCAGAGTTTTATCAATCCACCTGCTCCACTGCCAAGATTACAATGGACGTCACATCCCCCAGTGACCCCTGCTACTACTACTGTTCCCAGTTTCATTTTAGAATGAACCAATTTACAAATCTAATTTCTTCTGAAATCGAAGCAATCTCCCACTGAATTAATGGGTTGGTTTATGGGACACTGAGGCAAGCCAGCTCTGTTTAATCCTCACTGAGGTGCAGGGCCTATCTCTTGGGACAAAAAATTGCTCTTCGAAGCCATGCCACTCACACAGTTTATGCAGCTCGTAGGTTCATTCCTTATATTAATGACAGAAGGCATAAAGACAGATAGCTTTGGTAGAAGGCTGCTGGTGAATCAGGAATAGTAGTATTAAATAAGCCTTGCTGGAGAGAATGGGTAACTGTTCTGAATAACCCACAACAATAGATGCCAATACTGAAGGAATATGCCTCCACAGTAAAAGTGGCTGTCCCACCCTATAAACCCCTAGTATTACCAAATCATGATAGCTTTCATTGCTAAAATCCAGTGGGAATGAGAGCTGCAATGTAATATTAATATTACATGATAAACCAAAAGCACTGCCCTAAGTCCGAACAATGGAAACCCAGGAAAGGAAATGACCTAGTTTTCTGATGAGAACAGATGCCTAAGACATAATGAAGGTGAATACTGCATACTTAAAGAGACCAGTAAGTGAGTGCCCTGTTATAATCATACATTGGCGCAGAATTATTAAGTTTACTATGAGTTATTGATTAGGTACAAAATAAGCAACTATTTTACTCAAGCAGAACTGTGTGCTGGTCTGTGTACCTAAACTGGAGGATCCAAAGAATCTTGGCAGTAAAAGTGTTTAATACTTAAATTATTTAAACAAAAGATAATGCAGATTAAGTACACAAATCATATAGACTAAAAGGTAGTAGTTAAAACAGTTAATGGAACAAAATCTACCTGAGTACATCTATCTCATCCTTCAAAGACTGAGCCTCCTCTGCAAGTGTAGTAAGCTCTTCTGTTTGTTGCCTCAATTCTGCAATTTCCTTCTCTAGCTCCTCACAGCGTATTCGATAATCATCTTTGGCAGCTTCTAATCTGTAGGAATGGAAAAAAAAACAGGAAATAATTTCTCATCCTGAGCCACAGTTACCTTTCCTCATCATCATCCCCTCTAAGAACACATGAAATGGCCTCCTGCTGCAGTGAAGGAAAACAACAACCCAATGTGCTTATTCAAAATGTAAAAGTAGATTGACTTTATCAATGCTCCCAATTTAATATCAGTCTTTCTATTTGAAAATTCACAAGGTAATGTATGTTCTCATAAAGACAAAACCTGAAGTTTCCTTCTATAACAGTAGTTTTTCACAAAGGAAGCTCAAGGAGAAATTTTAACCTTTCTTCATCTTTGGACATCCAGAGTTTGAACATGACACCTTTATTCTAAGATTCTTTTCAGCTGTCCAACTCACCTACCTCCAACAATATTGACCTGATTGTTAAACATTATAAATGCCATAGACCTCTCATTGAAGGGGCTTTATTTATTAACTCATAATGAACCTGTGCATGCCCAGTACATCTGGAGAACCAAGCTATCTAGTTAGCAAATAAAGAACTCTGACCAAAGTAGCTGAANAAGGGAGTAAGTAATGGAAACTTTTTCAAACTATTTTGAATGAATGGGGGAGTACACAACCCGGAACAGAACGTTCTACTGTGATTTTGTTCTGAAATTAAAGCAAAAACAATCCAGGATAGGAGATAAGGGCATGAGGAAAAAGAAAAGTCAAGGAGTCCAAAAAGAATCTCCAAGAATGGAGACAAGAGAAAATCTTTAAGTCATCCAAACCAGAAACAACAAAGATTTGGATCATGACAGACCAGAACAGTCAAAGAACAAATACGCCAGACAAGGAGGAAAAGGGGTGTACTGCACTAGGCACCAGTTAAGCTGTACGTATGTCCTGCTTGATCAGGTAGAGCTGGAAGCAATACACACAAATTGCCATTAGAAGCCACGTAATATGAACACTGGGGAAGGATGTAATGGAGACTGGGAAGGAGTCTCACATATGAACAGGCAGTGCAGATACTAAATATGGGGGCAAAATCTGTTCAAACAGTAATTGATACCAGACTCAAGTAGGAATCACTGTAGAGCATGGAGATTAATCAGAAGAGATAAAAGGGGACATTATCATTATTTTATTCCTTTACATGGTAGATGCATAAAAAGAAGAAATCCAGACACTAGTTGCTGGGAAAGAGAAACACCTAATGTTTTTCAAGCAACTGATGGAAGATGATACATCAGAATAAGCAGGAAAGAGGCTTGGTAAAAGGAATTGGAAAAATGGCGAAACAGACAAAAATAGGAAAGTAATGTGGCATATATTGTAAGAATTGGAAAAAGGCCATGAGAAGAAGACAGCAAAAGAAAAACTGGCAGTGTAAAGAAAGAAATAGCATAATTTCACTCACAAATGAGAGGGAAAGTATGGCAAAGAGAATGAAAAGGTTATGGTGAAGTGAACCAGCTTTCTTCAGCAGAATAGGCTTACAAAGCCTGAAAGCAACAGTCAAGAGGACCAGGAAGGATCTTCAAAGAGGAACTGCATTTTCACATAGTGGGGAAATGTAAATAAAGTGCAGAACTCACACATGGATAATCTCCATCTTTCACCATCTCTGAAATTTGTTTTCAAATTCAGAGGAGGACATGTTTTGCTATGTAATATAATGACACCAGCAGTACAGCCTGTAGCAAACTTTCACCTAGGAATTACTAGACCTTAAAAACACAATCAGAATAATTTGCATAAAGGAAAATATGCTACTTTTCATTCTCAATGACATTGCAAAATATGGGTGAAATGACTGCACCTAAACAATCAAAGTAACAATCAAAGAAACTGTGCTTTCTTTAATGCTAAATCTTGTAAAGAGTGAAATTATAATGTATACATCACTTTAAAAACTGTACTACTGTGGTTATACACCATCCATTACACTAATTCACATTTTCAGCAGAACCAGAAGTACCTAAGTCACATCTACTGCCAGCTACAAACAACCTAAACAAGTGTAGCTTTTCTACCTGAATGTTTCCTCTTGGAGCTGTTCTAATTGTGTCTGCAGCTGCAGGTGTCTACGACCTGCAGGACTGTTAGGATCTTCAATGGAATCAGACTGATTTAAACGTTCCATCAAAATCTGGTTCTCAGCAAGCAGGCTGCTCTTCTCCTCTTGGAGGGCTGCAACCTGTTGTAATAAAAGTATGAACAGGAATAATTAACCTACCCAGGTACAGAGAGCAGTATTTCTTTATGTTCATAATGAAGTAACAGAGCCCACAAAGAGAAATATTCAGGTTTCACTAACCACATTTCACAAGAACTCACTGTATCATTTAATAGGTACTCAATTGCTATGTGATGTAACCAACATTTTGCAACATTAGGGGCAGAATTACAACTCAGGAAACATAATTATTCTTTTATGTATTTCACACAAGCATTTAAAGAAAAAGTCTGTTATGACAGAACATAACGTCATTATTATAAAATCTCCATGCTTTCCCTACAAACAAATAAAACTAGCTCTCCACAGTAAAGGCCATCTGCGAGCAGGCCTGAAACAGGAACACAGTCCCGAAGATAGCTCAGTTTCCACTGACATTATAAAAACAGGTATCAGTGCAAAGAACCCAAAAGTGCTCCAAGACCTGAAACATGGGTTCATATATTAACCACAATGAATGAAGATCAGCTTCATTAATTCCAACAAGAAATCTGAATTAATATTTCAAAAGAGGGCTGCAATAGCAATGCCTTTCAGGGCTCCCCCTTCACCTTCCTCATGTCTCTCAGATCAGTATTGATTTATTTACAGTAAGACTTAGTCTAAACCCATACACATTTAATGGTCTACAGCAACATCTGACTGGGATTTAACTATTAACTGGAACTGTTAGATCACCAGAACTTTTATTATTTCTCTATGGTAAAAGTTTTACCACACAGCTCAAACCCTTCCTAAGTGAATGAAGTTTTGCTACTATGAATCATAATACTGGTGACACGGCAACAAGATAAGAAAACAATTACATTCCTTCTGCTAGCACAAATGAAAACAAAACAACTACTGTGTCATTTTCACCCCCTTCTAAAAATTATGTTTCAATACACTAATACTTATTTTCAGCCATGTGAAAGTTAACACATTGTTTCTCTACTTCAAAATTCATACGGACTCTAGAGCAAACTTACCTGCATATCTAACTCATGACATCTCTGGGCAATTTCTTCTTTTGTTGCAAGTGCTTCATTTAATTCTTCTGTAGTCTTCTTCAGCTACCATAAACAAGACATGTTAACGTTTTCATCACTCTCTGTAATCCATTAAAAATATTCTGAACTACATGTCTGTAAAATTATTTTTACATTTAGGTAATATATTAATTTTTTAAAAAACTGAGCAATTCTGCTCATATAAAGAAAAAAAGAAGCAGATGTGAATACTGTTTATGTGTATCAGTAAAAAGCATATGTATCTAAAAGTAATATTTGCTCTTATTATTCACATCTTACTATCACATCTACCTTACAAATTGAGTCAAAAACTCTAGGAGGAATTGGGTCTGAAGAAATCACCAAATCTCCACACTGAAAAAAACTGTCAACACCACTTTTCTTTACAGACACAAAGAGTGCGTAATTTGTAAGGTAGATGTGAT
>VZTT01053420.1:0-15967 GCA_013400855.1 Buphagus erythrorhynchus
AGGGTAGGGTAGGATAGGGTAGGTCAGGTCTATTGAAAGGAACCTACCACGATCATCTGGTCCAAGTGCCTGATCACTTTAGGGCTGACCAAAGCTCAAGCATGCTGTTAAGGACATTGTCCAAATGCTTCTTCAACACGGGCAGGCTTGGGACATCAACTGCCTCTCTAGGAAGCCTGTCCAGTATTTGACCCACCCTCCCAGTAAAGAAATGCTTTCTAATGCCTGTTCTGGACCTCCCTTGGTGCAGCTTCGAGCCCTTCCCAGGCATCCTGTCCCTGGATTGCAGAGAGAAGAGCTCAGCCCCTCCCTCTCCATGTGTCCCTTTCAGGAAGCTGGAGGGAGCCATGGGGTTGCTTGCTTCTCAGCCTCCTTTTTACCATAGTGGGCAAACACTTTAGCTCATTAAAAGGAGCAAAAAATGTACAAAGTTAATACTTCATTATCCCTTGTGACACAGAGATGAGAAAAAAGCATATTAAATTTATCTAGATTGAATAGAATTGAAAATAAAATACAAAATATTTCTTTTTGAACATGTTACGGTAACTTTATCTTACAGAAATATTGTTCATAATTTATACATTCTAAAAATCAGCATTTAAACAATCATCTCTGTACTTTAATTCTTTAGTAAAGACAATAAAATACACTGGAAAGTTCTACCTTATGACCAATATTACATGGTAAAAATAAAAATATGCATTATTAGATTAAGCACTACGGATATGATGACATTTCCAGGCTAACAACACATTTTAAAAGGCCTTAGAAACTAAGAATTAAACCCTTTCATTAACATTCAAAGTGTAACATTTTCATTATCCATCATTTTATCTCGATACTGTATGAATATTCATAGACATACACCTTGATTGCCACCAATGACAATGGTAAGCATTTCTAAATTATTCAGCTACATGCATTATCTATATTTATGATACTTGTTCAATTAACATTGGCTGAAAAAATGAGTTATTTTTTCATAATTCATATATTCATAAATATAATGCTGTATATATTATTACTAGTATTAACTTTTTTTACCCTCTGTACAAAACAGGAAAAAGAGAAACAGTATTCATTAAGATGAAAGCAATAAAGAACCCAGAGCAGCTCACCAGAATCCCAGCCCTTGATGTTTCAACTCCTCCCTGCAACTCGAAGTCAAGGACTGGCATGGTCAGCAGGAGATAGCCAAAGCCAGAGCCAGCTTTCCCACTGCCTCGTGGGCGTTATGTAGCCCCACTGTCTGTCCTGCAGCTCCACCCAAATCCCAGGCGTGTACAGGGAGAGACCCTGCAGCAGCCTCTGGGAGCTGTGGGGAATAGCAAGAGGCTCAGCTGCGGTACGATGTGCTGGTTTGCCCTCAGGATGTGGCTTGGTGCTCAGCCAGCCTGTGTAGTGCTGGAGGAAGCAGGGTCCTGAGTAATGCAGGTTGCTGCCACAGAAGTTTGCAAAGGAGGAGAAGAACTTGAAGATGATAATGGATTTGAGGTTGGACCTGTCTCAGCTGCGTGTGTTGGCAGCCCAGAAACCAGCTGGGACCTGGGCTGCATCCCCACAGTGTGGGCAGATGAGGGGGGATTCTGCCCCTCTCCTCTGTTCAGGTGAGGTCCCACCTGAAGTCCTGCATCCAGCTTTGGGACCCCTGCACAAGAAAGACATGGATATTTTCCAACACGTGCAACTTTTAAAAAATCTTTGTGAGGTTTTGCATGCAGTTTAGCTGAGGGGGTGCAGAATAATGTATGGCCAGTATTTGCCATTCAGTAGGTCAGTTTATAAATATTTTCAGTTCCGAATGATTTAATAAGGCTGTGCAACTCTGAGACGCAAGACATTAGGAAAGCAGTCCAAGTGGGGAAGAGAGTGTGAGGTGACACAACACAGCCCGGTGCCACCTGTAGCCTGTCTTCTGCATGGTCCAGCTTCCCCAGGATGTAGAGAACTGGCAGAGTTTTGCTGAGACAGGTGCCTCAGGCATGCAGTACAATGGCGTGCTGCAAGATTAGGCAGGCTCAGATTATGCAGATTTGATGCTCATCCTTTCAAGAAATACACTGGGAACAGAAGAGAAGCATTTTCATAGTCATCAGGGGGAGTTTGCCTCTGCTCTGACATGATCTGACAGCAAATGTATGTGTCAGGCAATGCAGTGCACTACAGCACTTTGGGCTTTCCAGTCTGGGGGACTCTGCCTCTCCAGTTCGCCTGATCTTTGATGTGATTATCACTGACTCGAAGAACTGCACTCAGGTTCCTTGCTCTGCTCTTAGCCTACTTCAATTGTCTCTTGAGGAATATCTCCTGTTTTGTGGTATGCCCTGGGTTCTCAGTACATGAGCAAAATTATGCAGGGCTGCTGGGCACCCATGCTGACAGAAGGCAGATCCCACTGTCCCTCTCACCAGAATCCTCAGACATCAACCTGCCAGCTCTGACTCTAACCACGTAGGGATCTGCCCCGGGGAACAGGTCATAACTTGCTTCTCCATATGGAAAAAAATGGAGGAACAAAGTTGAGTGAAAATTATGAGGCTGGAGCAGGGGGTGAGGTCCACCTGAGTGGAGAGTAATTTACTCATCATGGCAAAAGGAGCAGCCTGTGGTAGTTGGTGCTGGACAATCACAGTGACTTTTGACCATCGTGCTGTGTAAAGCTGGGCTTTCTGCATGTGATAGATGTATGTGCAGTATAGAGCAACCATATGACCAGCGCCTTCATATTGAAAAATCTAGAACAAAACAGGGAAGTTCATGGGTTGAGAGGTGCAAAGTAAAATCACTGCCAGTCCCTGCTACTGTTATTCACCAGTTTTCATAGGTGTGGTTTTCTGTCGGGATATGCAATTTCTCCTTAGTAATATGTTCCTGAATTTGGTTTCTGCATAAATATATCTTTTTTTGGGTTTTTTCGTTGAATGCTGACCTCCATGTGAAGACAGCATACCATATGCGTGGTCATTTCTTGCTACCTCTCAAGTGCAACTACTGCTTGTTTAATTTTTGTCGTCCATTCCATCACCTTCTGCTCTTCTCTTTATTTCTTCGTGGAGTGATTTTTACTTCCATCTTCTCCTTCCAGCAGTGAAAAATTATGTCCCCATTTTTTTCATCTTGTTTCATATTGCAGGTGCTAATAAAAAGTAAATGTAAAAGAAACTTCATAACCCACTGATGTCATGTTCTTTTTCTTGTTGACTTCATTAGAGAGGAGCTGGAACACTACTGTGAGGTTTTGTGTTGCGTAACAGCTAGTCTCTCACCAGTGTGGATCTGTGATGCTGAGTGTGCTCATGTAAGTGCATTTAATGGAAAGGACCAAGTGGGGAAAATGGCCCGTAATAATTGCATAATAATTCCTCATTATATCAATCTATTTTTTAACAATAAGAACCTCAGCTCTTCAGATCATTCATGATTTCGCAGATTCTTTTTTACTATCTTTTTCTAATGCTTCTCTTGCATGCATTTTCAGCTGAAACAAGGCTGTGCACTCAACAGTCACTGGAACCTTAAAAAATAAGAAGTCATTTTTCCATGCTAGATATGCTAATAGTGTCATCTAAATCTATGGCTGTAAACTCTATGTGTGTTTCTGTATGTGACCTATGAGATACTGGGGAGAAATTCTTCCCTGTGAGGGTGGGGAGGCCCTGGCACAGCTTGTCCGGAGAAGCTGTGACTGCCCCATCCCTGGAAATGGTTCAAGGCCAGGTTGGATGGGGCTTGGAGCAACCTGGGATAGTGGGAAGTCTCCCTGCCCATGGCAGAGGAATTGGAATTAGGTGGTCTGAGTGTCCCTTCCCACACAAACAGTTCTGTGATTTTATGTCACTTGAAGTTCCAGGACAGTAAAAGACAACAAGCATTTTCATAGGGACAGTACAGGCACAAAACCTGGGAATTGCTCCAGGCGTCTGAACACCTAGACACTGTAAGAGTAAAAGAAATATTTCTGAAAGATATCCATAGGGATCAGGAGCCTGCCAGCGTGCAGGGAGCCAGATGCCAGGCTGTCCTGCAGATGGCAATCCTGCGCTGTGGCTGCCTGGCATGGTGCTGCTCAGTGCTCGGGCTCTACAGGGTAAGGGGGTATAAGGTGTTCCCTTGCCTTTGCTCTGAGGCAGACTGTACTGCAGCATCTTATGGCTTCAGTAAAACATGCTCCAGAGAAGATTCATAGCTGTTATTTACATTTGTAAAACAAATGTGCAGATTTACTGTGTTGCAGAGTCATTAATTTCAAAGGTGTATTGAATACATGACAGAGCACAAATCTCAGCAGTGACCAGGTCACCTTTCAGACCCTGCTGACTAAAGGCTTTGCCTGGTGGCCATTACACCTATACTTTCACTTTGGTTCAGGTAGCAAAGAGCAAGAAAATCAGTCACAAAAAGACACACAGCTCTCTCTCTGAAGTATTTGTCTAGATATTTTCTAGCATCTTTCCCTCAAAAAATATCCTACTGAGGCAGAGTCATGGGACTGAGAAAGGTGGAGATGGGTGGGAAGGAAGGAAATTTCATACCAATATGTGTGATATGTTATAATAACCATGTAGCCCTATAATGTGGTATTGCTTTTGCTAATAACATGCCCTGAGCTCTGTACTGTTTGCCAGGCCTCGTCACACCTGCTCTGCCCAAACTTGGTGTGACCTGCTTGCAGCTCCTTCTTATCCAGCTGAGCTGTGACAGCAATTTTCCTAAGTCACCATGTGTCTGTACAACCATCATTTTTCATCAACCTGGAGCTCTGGATGGACAGCCTCCCTCTCCCAGGCTGCTTTAGCAGGAGTACTGTCAGCAGGTCCAAGGCAGGTAGCACTCCCTTCTGTCCAGCACTGCATCTCATGTTCATCCACAGATGTATGGCTCCCAGTATGAAAAACTTATCAAGGAACTGGGGAGAGTGTAATAAACGGGTTCCAAGGTGGGGCTGAACATATAGAGTGTGAAGAGCAGGGGAGGGAGCTGGGTTTGATTAGCTGGGTGACAAGGTTGCTAATGGACAATCTGAACCTACAGGTACTTGAAAGTGAGGTAAGATTCTGTGACCTAGATAGCCAGTCAGCACAATATAGAAAAGACAGAAACTCCCCCTTTTCTTGACCCATTGTTTCCTTGTTTCCCCTTGTTTGTCTGTCTCCTCCACTTGTCTTATTCTCATGGTGAACATCTGTGCTGATGTTCCTGAGCAGAATCCTTCCTATCTTGTACTTGTGCAGCAAGTAGAAGAGCAGGGCTGTAGTTCATGCCTGAATTTCCTGGATATAACACAATTAGAGCTGGCAGCAGCAATAATAGACTGTTCTGCACGCAGTATAGGTGACTATGTATAAATAACCACAAAGATGGGAAATAGAACAGAAAGGATGGGAATTTTCATGTTACCTAGAGACAAGCTATGAGCTGCTTGTGAGAGACCAGAACATTTCTCTGAAGCATCTGGCTCGGATCCAGAGACCTGAAAGCACTTGGAGTTTTGACCTCAGCCCCTGGGAACAGCTGCCAACGCTGAGAGAAGAATTACAAGCCACAAAAGTTTAGATAGTGTAGAAGTAAAGTAGTTGTAGCGTGAAATTTAAAAATGTACAGGGGGGTTTGAGGAAACAAGATGGAGGAACTTGGGTGTGCCCTGTCCTTCTTCCTTCTTCTTCTTACCCTCCATCTTTCTCCAAGGTGGTGGCATGCTTTGATTGGGTTTTGCTGGGAGCACACAGTTCAATGTTAGAGATAGGTATTGGAATAGATTTGTAAAATAGATTTGTAGATTTCTGTATAAAAACCTGTGCCGTCCCCCAGAGAGGGGAGAACCTCGTGTTCTGTGGTGCCAGAAGGACCTGCAGAGCTGCCAGACACGACCTTGTTAGATAAGAAAATAATAAACCAATTCCTAAGACCGAAAACCGACTCTTCTGCCTGCTTCCTTCAAGAAATCAGAGGATCCGAGAGCTGGGAAAAGAATTCCCTGGATCTTGAGGTCCAACTGACCTCGAGTTCCCACAGCTGCTGTCTCTTGTATACAGCTCATTAACTGCAGCTACCTGAGAGGGAAAAATAAGCATGAATGAGCTGTGATGTATAAGCCATGTCCTGGCTAATGCTGGACCTGTGAACTTGTGCAGTGATTTCTTTTTCTGTGTCAATTGACACAATGATTTCTTTCTTTCATACCAATTTACAGAGACAGTAAATTACCTTCTGGAGCAGATTTGCACAAGTGCTCTATTCAGCCTTGAGAAGAAGTTTTCAGATTAAGCATTCAAAGATTAATGAATCCTAGATGATTCTTTCCTTCACCCCCTGAATACACCTGCTCTTGGGAAGAGACCCCGTTTAGACCAGAAATGAAATCTGACTGGAAACAGGATTTTAAACAATTTCGAGGCTTGAGTCACCAAGAGGTTAGGGGAGGAATTGTTACAAGAATGTCAGGATGGGGGCTAAGCCCTCTAATGAGTCTATCTGACAAAAGAGATTAAACCACTTTACAATGGACCCTTTGCTTACATTTATGAGGAGGAGAAAATGGTGAAGTAATATTGTGTGTTTCTCTGCCATTTCACTACTAGTGAACAGGCAACCACAAAGAGCTTGGGCCCTGACTCCGTGTACTGGCAAATACATTAATCTTCTGATAAAATATGATATTACAAAATGAAAGAAAGCATTAGTTTCTTTCCTTCAAATTAAAACAAACAAACAAACAAAAAAAATCACCTTTTCCTGACCAATATCTAATTCCAAGTTTCAGAAAGAATCTTCAAACATGGTCCTAACATTTCAAGTGCATTTGTATATGGTGACATGAATCAATTGAAAACACTACTTCCAAAAGCAACCATAAGGGTGAATAAAAGCAGAAGCATCTTGAATGTAGAGGGATTCTGGAATAAATCACATCAAAAGAACTCTTTTTTTTTTCTCTGAAAAATCTCCTGGATTAAAAAAAAAATAGATAAAAATGAACAAGTTACAAATAAAAATTGATAAATTCATCTACCATGGGTCTTGGGAGCATAGAGAGATTCCTACTGACTAAAAGCTAGCCAATGTTATTTCAGTTTACAAGAAGGGCTTGAACGAGGTCCCAGGAAACTGCAGACATGCTGATCTAACCTCAGTTCCTGGGAAAGTCATGGAGAAAATTATACTGGGCACTACTGAAAGGCATTTAAAGAATAATGGGAAATACACATCAAAAAAACCCATAGCAATGAGTCCTTTGGAGTACTTTGGACCCCAAAATAAATATGGACCTTTAGGGGTTTTTATCCTAATAGGAGAACTGATGGCAAGGGAAGCATTTCTCTGACCAGAACCTCTTCTTTCAAAGAAATTATACTCCATGAAGAAGTAGTATGCTCATAGCATTTTAGGCAACAGTTCACTTGAAACTAGCTGTGAAAGTTGAGATGATTAAAGCTCAGGGAGACTGAAACTGCTACCCTAGGAACAGTGCTTTCCACTTCAGTACACAGATAAAACAGATGGTTTTAATTCCTTAATGCATTCTCTAATTCTAACATCTTCAGCTGTCTTGGATTTCAGACCTGTCTCTGTTGCAAGAGAAAGGAAGAACATATGATCTGTGTATACAGGAAGAAAATATGGTAAAAGTAGGGCAAACTCACACTGGTGCCGTCTGTCTGTGCCATAAATCTGTTGGGGCACATAGCCTATGCCGACTTTGATTACGGGATGGACACTACTGAGGAAGAGAAATAGGAAGAAGTGGCAGTTAGAGTAGTCACTTGAGGGTAATAATGAGGAAATATATATTCTCTGCATCTCCTATCAGAAAGAGGAAGGACACTTACTGAACAAAGGCAAGAGTTTGAAATGAGCGCGGGGGACTTCATTACACAACATACGATTGACTGAGGAAATTGCTGCTGTAGGATGTTCTAGAGGTCAAGCAACTAACAGCATTCAAAGTGTGATTGACTATAGGGAATAAAACAGAGAGTACAATGAAACTAATAAAGGGACCTGGTATCTTAGGCCTTATCGAGCAGAAACCATGGGAGAGACAGACACAGAAAAATGATGCCTGGGCAAGAAGTGACCAGGAAACATGTGGTGAAACTTTGTGATAAGGCTACCAGGTGATGCAATGTCATGAAGAATGTAACCAATGGGAAATTGTTACCAAAAATAGAACCCTATATAAGCGCCATGCAAGTAAAATCCTATATAAATGCCTTATATACTCAATAAAATCGGCTTCTGATCCAAACTCGGATGTCCCCCTCTCTCCATCGCCAATAATTGACTGCTACAAAGAATATTTTAAAATATGATCAAAATTTGTAAAAATGTTGGAAAGTATATATTTTTTTTCAATGCCAGGCCATAAACTTTATGGGAGATGAAGATGAGTTAAAGCAGTTAACAGAGTTCATAAATGAAGGGCAGATGACAAAACTGAATTATGTTGTCATCATAAATCATGGCACATGAAATTCTAAAGTTAATGCCTGGTATCTCAGAAATCTTTACTGGGCTAAAGCTTTTCAGCCTTCAGGACACTAGGTGGGAAAGCCACTGAAATCAGGGAAGGTTTCAATTGCAGCAATGTCTGAAGCCTCTGAAAATGCTGTGGAGTAAATGAAGTGAAGGCTTGAGTATCCCTTGCTGCTGAACTGTATAAATGAGCAGATGATAATCCCAAAGATGTCTGTCAAACAGACTAGGGTTAGCAATGAGTTTTTGCAAGGGCTCCCTTCCTTAACAGCTCCAGGTGCACAGCACAAAGAGAGAAAAAGAGGGATCTTCACACCATGCAGGACAAATATGCATGTCATTAATATCTCATCACCCACTGCAGCCAGGTACTGAAGATCCCAGGGCTGCAGAAGGAATTAGGTCTTTCTTCTCTCCTCCTACCTTAATTGCTTGGTTAATTGTACATCAAAGGCACATGGGCACCTCAGCATTGTAGTTGTCCAGCTGAAGTGACAAATTTGACATAAAACTGCAGCCATTGCCTCAGTGTAGAGCTGAAACTGTTATGCTCATGCCCATTAAGTGCTTCTGTGCTCCACAAGACCCAGGTGCTGTTGAAAAAGGGGCTCAGACACAGCACAGGGGCCGAGACCAGAATGCACCCCTGTGACCATCTGACCAGGCAGTGCACAAAGGCTGACGCCTCCTCTGAGGAAGTCCCCAGGTGCAACCATGGTGAGACGTGGGGTACTGGGGAAGCAGACACCACTCTGGCTCCACTAGGTGGGACCAGAACCAAAACCACTTTCATTATCGTTACCAGGCAGAGCAGAATAGGGGATCCTTTCCTTTTCTGTGTTTTCTCCTGAAACTGGGCCCTGACTTCAACTATCTGACGATGTTCAGGCACACAGGGCATCACCTAAGTGACAAAAGAGAAACAGAAAACTTCACTACCTTGCCACAAGCTCCCTCAAAGCAATGATCAGCATCTGGAGAAGAGGAAATGTGCCACTACATGTTGTCTGAAGTCAGTAGTTTAACATCTCTAGAGAAGCAATGTGTGTCATAAAGATAAGCTCCAGACTCTATGCTCTGAAAAACTGGCTGTAAAGTCTTTTGTGTATGGGCATAAAAGTCAGTCACCTTCACACTAGTCTGATAGCTGCCTTGAACTTAAATCTGATGTTCAGATATTTGTGCCATTTCTTTGTTAATGGATACTAATTCATCTACATATTACATAAGTAAAAGAGAATTCAAAACTTAATTGGTATCAAAATAAATTGCATTTTTATGAACCAGTATGAGGCTTTTTTTCTGCTAATTCTTCCCTTCTGATGAAGTTAGAAATAAAAATCTTGTGCCAGCGGAAGAATGAGTATATAGGCCATGGTACTTGCTTTACAATTCTGCTTTCCCCAGCCAATAGGGGAGCTTAGCAAAATGGCAGGTGAGCCTTCAGCATGAGAACTGGGAGAAAACCCATGGGTTGAAATAAAGACTATTTAACACATCAAGCAAAAATTTCACTTCCCAGCAGAGCAAACCAAAGAATTCATTCCCCACTTCCCACACCAGGCAGGTGCTCAGCCATCCCTGACACAGCCAGCTTCCAGCACACATGACAGTGACTTGGGAAGACAAAGACCATCACTTCAAATGTCCCCTTCACTTCTTCCCCAGCTTTATATGCTGAGCACAATGTCCCATGGGCCAGGACATCCCTTGGGGCAGTCAGGATCAGCTGTCCCAGCTGTGTCCCCCCAGCTCCTTGTGCTCCACTTGCTGGTGGGGTGGGTGAGGAGCATTCATTTGTAGATTTTTATAACCTGATGAAGTTAAGCAGTTGTGCTTCTCTGTTAACCCAGGCTAAAGATCTGCATAAAACAGGAGTGCAAGTTTTAGAAGAGACAACCCAAACTTTTCTAAAAACACAAGGGCTGGAAACAGTAAGTCCCAGCCATAACATAACAATGGCTTGTTACTCTGGTTTTCTTGTTCTTCCCAAGTCTTATCTGATTTCTGTAATTCTTAGCAACTTCTTCTTTGCAAATAACCTCTCTTCATAGTTGCATTTTTATCTCTCTGTCACTGTTTGAAGTGCAAAGAGATTACGTGAACCTGTCTTGTGACAGTTGAAAATTTAATCTATTAAAGCTAGTGTCTATAAAAATGGGAAGAGATAATAGGAAGGAATGGGTTCAAAATCTCAAACAAGCTGGAAGTCTGAAAAAGATTCTCAGAGGAGACAGAGCTAGAGGTGGATAGATGGTCCTGAATGCTTGGCCAAATTATAGGGGGTGAGAGTGCTTAACTGATTTCAGAAACCAAACTGTGAGCTCTGCACGTAAAGACAAATCATGGTTCCATTCCTGCAAACAGGACTATTGTCCTGCCCACTGCAATGGTTTGCCCATTAGCACGATCTCTGTAAGACTGCAGTTCCAGAGGGTCCTGGAGGAAAAACCTCAAATTAAGAGCTGCTGAGCTGAGGTTGCCATCAGAGGTAAAAGTCTATTGATGTTGGTATGAATCCAGGGAAGGTGAGGACTTCACCCAACTTAGCAGGAGTTGGATTTGCCATGTAGTAATATATCACAAGTCTGTGATACAAACTGTATAAATATCTGATTTTAATTCGGGGGGGAGGAGGGTGGTGAGGGGGTGTTGGGTATTTTATCACTTTATTTCCATCTGAGTTCCTGCTGGAAAGAATGTTGGAAGGAAAGATCTATGATGTTTTACTTCTTCACTACAGCAGTTTACTACAAAACAGATTAAACATTCAGCATGATTCTTGTTTCTGCTTTAAGGTTTCCTGTTTCACTGTCTCATTCACTGTGTTAAGGTTAAATTTTCTCCTAAAACTTTTGACCTGCTGAAAATGTGCTTAATAACTCATTTTTAGTTTCTCTGTACAGTGTGACTAAATCAAATTATCAGCTTTATTCAGTACGAATAAAATTCTAAATGAGGACAGTGACTTTCAAGAGAAAATTGTTGCCCTTTCATAGCTGTTTTTTCCTAATTTATAAACTGAAACAAGGTAAAAGTTTATTTTCTATCACTTAATATACCATAAAACTATCTCAGTATGAACAGAGTCAGCACATATTTAATCTGACACCAGCCCAAATCACAGTTTGAGTTTTTAATCAAACAGATTTACTTCAGCTTGCAGGGTCCTGTGCAGACAGACACAGTGCTCTGCGCTGCAGCAGGGTGAGAAGCAGTGGAGGGTGAAGTGTGCGAGAAGGAAATTGCTTTCATCAGTGATGATGATCATGAGTATACAGACCTGGCAATGATTTTGAGTCCATGAGATCTGTTTCCTGCCGAAATGCAAGCAGTTGAGCAGTATTTGTTTGGAGTATGCTGAAATGGCCTGCAGCATCCTAGAGATGGCCTCTGTCCCAGTCCTTTTCCTCCGAGCCCCCATGAGGCAGGCAGCCATCACCCAAGCTGTGCTTGGGGCACAGCCTGGCCAGGCCACACAGACCACGTTGTGGCCCCATGGCTGCTGGAGTAGGAGGAAAGCTGGAAGGCAACATCAGCAACTGATCCTGTGGCCTGGGTCTGTGACCTTGCAGGGGAACTCTGGAGTCTCCAGCAGCCGTACCTTGGGTGGCCAAGCAAGCCCAGCACACTCTGCTGGGGATTGGCATTGCCCAAAGGGCACAGAGCAGCCCCTCGGGTGCCCCCAGAGCTGCTGTGTTGCTGGGCTCATCAGTCCTTCCAGGTAGCACTGGTTGCGTGGCCTCTTCTTCCTCAGACAACTACTGCAGCTTGAGGCTCCTGCGGGCTCTTGCTCCCACATGGGCCTTGCTCTGCACTTGGCCACCCCTTGTGCAGGAGCTGCCCCTCAGGATGCAGAACCCACGTGTGCCCATCCCAGCACGAGCTGCATCTCCACTGTGCACGGGCACGAGTGGATGGAAACGCCCTCACAGACACAGCAAACACTCTGCCCGCATTCCCACGAACACCAGTGCAGATCCTGCATGGGATAGGCCTTCTCTTGCATAAAACAGTAATTTGTCTTTCTAGAGAAAATAATCTCTTTTTACCAAGGTTTTTAATCCTAGTTTGCAAACATTAAAATATTAAAATAACCACAGGATTGGGATCTGTCTTGCATATTATTACTCCTCTCAGGACACACAGAGTTTTCTTTGCCTTGCAGTGCTCTAACATTTGTGTTTTCCTTCAGTGTGTTGAGCAAGCTACGGTTAGGGGCAAATGGCAACAGCTCCCAGTTCCTCAGACCATCTTATCCAACCATGAGCTGGAAAGTGCTTCCATGATCACATAGACTGCACCATCATGTGCCAGTCTCCAGACTTGATCTCCTGGTGGATTTTGCTGACATACTGATAAATAGCTTTTTTATGAGTACTAAAATGGTTGCAGAAGGTGCCCCAAAACCAAACAAAGCACAGCAGCACTCTTATGTGTCCACCAGTCAAGGACATCATTTGTGGGGAGTGCTCATAACTCAGTTATGATGGCCACTGATTGTCTTGCAGCCCTACAACTGTCCTACTGCCTGTGCCACAAAAAATAGCTCTTCTCAGCACATGCCCTGGCTTGGTGCTGCTGCAGGGTCACTCTTGCACGTTTTTTTTTTGACTGAATAGTAACTGCTCATTCAGCACCTGCCTTTCCCCACCACATTAATTCCTTGCAACCTGTTTGTTGCTGAAAACCCAGAGAGCTGACCTGTGCACTGGCTTTAAAAGAGAGTATCTGTGCAGCACCCTCTCATGTGCAGCCATGAGTCTTCTGACTCTTCAGAACTAATCTGTTCCTCCAGACTGTGCTTCTGTCTCATCAAAACTCATCCTGAATAATGCAGCTCACTGTTGAAACAGGTGTGAGTGCCAAAGCATTGATCAAAGACATCTTAAAAACACTAGAGATTTCAAATAACATTTAAGTGTAATAAAAAAAAAACAGTCTTAATGTAACGGTAGTTGAAAGTTAAACTCCAGATATAGTTAAAACATGTATTTGCATTCATCTGCAAGTTTTGGTATGTGCATGGCAATGTACAAATTTACATGAAGTAGGAAGGATCTAGCAATGATGGTGAGCCTGACAGGCATTACAAGGATAGAGAATTATATTGTTCCTTCCACAGAGCCTTCATGTGTCCATTTGAATTTTTGAAGTTCATTGAAACTGCCCTTGCCTCTGGCAGTTCTAATGAATTTTTCTTTCGCTAAAAAACTTTTATTTTCATGAGGAATGTAATAACGTTTTTCATTATGGAAATATGAGGCTGTTAACATGTTCTCTTGAGCTCTGGAAAGACCACTTGGAGTTGTCTTTCCAAAGTGTCATCTCTACTGTCAGTTTTGCCCATAGCTCAGGAAAGAGGCAGAGTTGCTGTAGCTTTGCTTCCTGAAGACATTTGTAAAAGCATTTGCATTTAAAAGGTTTTATAGGTTACATAAGCACAAGTGCAGAATCTTTCATGACATCACAAATATTGCCACATCCACAGATGTCAAATCTTACCTGTAGTCTTACAAGTTAGAGATGTCTAAAATCCCTCCAGGTGGGGAGGGAGCTCCCTCCAGCCTTTGCATCTGAGAAAGCTGGTGTGTTTTGTTTATTTTAGCAAGTTTTTCAAGTGTTTTTGTGCCTTGAAAAGCAAATAAACCACATCTGTATTGTTTGTCTTGGTTTTGTCTTTGCCAATAGCTGAAGAAGGGAAGAAGCCCAGGAAGGATCCCCCTCCCCAGTCACTCTTTGCCAGGTCCAGATCCTTCCCTTGGTGGTTTCCAGGAATAACTTGTTTTGCAAGCGGTGATCAGGCTGCAGGGACCACCCAATCCCTGAAAAATAGAGCAGATCCTTTTCTTTACTCCAACCCTCAGATCCAACCCACCTTTTGCTCAGATTCTGAGTTATCTATTTCATTTCTGGAGAGGCTGGGTTAAGCAAATTTTAGGCCATCTCCTTTCAGCTTGTCAACTCTCATGGTGTCCATACTGCCCACATCACTTGTCCCACCAAGCTGCTACAGAGCGAGGAGACAATCCCCTTGTTACTTGTCATCTACAGAATGTTTTGGTGGAATATTTGGCCTGTATCTGTAGCCTCCATATACATTCAGAACCACTGTGTGTTGTGACTATCCTTCAGATAAGCCACAAAACCAACGGTGTTGTTCTGATAGTGCTGTTCTAGACTGCTTAAGTCCAGCAGTTTGAGTCCAACAATAAACTCATGATGAAGCAAAAATACTGAAGACAGAAATAATGAAGAATTATTACCCTGGCTAAGTTTATGCTAGCAACTGTTTTATTATAAGAAAAATGAGAAAAATGTATGGTAAAGAAATGATTAATTACGGAACTACAGCATATCATGCAAACTCTTTAATCTTTTTTTGCCTCTACATTCCAATAGAACATAAAAAACGAATATGCCTGAGACCAGAGTATGACTATTCAGTGAAAACCCTAGTTAAACAGTCATATTCAACACATAGAAATCAAAATCACTCACCATGATGTTTCAGCATAATTACTCACATGGCTGACATGGAAATCTACTTTAATTACTATCATAGTCCAAGGACTGTAAGTATTGCAGAGTGTTAGAAATAGTTACTTTCATATGAGAAAGTTTATATATTTCCCTGCTTCTTCAGACCAGAAGAGTAGTCAAGAAACATATTTTAAACTCTCATTCTATTATTTTGCAAGTGTTGGAGGAGCAGACCATATAATGTTTGATGGATTACTACCAGATCAGAATTTTTAAAAGTAGTTCCCTGACTTTTAAAGACTGTCTCAGCCACATTTATTTAACATATTTAGATTATTTTCAATCAAAGAGGCCAGTCTCACCTCTCTAATCTTCTATTCAGAACTGAGTAGTGATTAGAGGACTTCTTAAAATTTATGTATGTAATGACCTGAGAGAATTTTTAAATATATTGGCAAGTAAAAACATGCAGTAGGAACATATCAGATGGGTAGCTGCATGTGTGTTGACCTTCTGTTTAGAAGAAGAACTTTTTCTGCTCACAGAACCCCAAATTCCTTGCTGTTAATTGAAGCAATTTTAGAGCTGTTGAGCTGATGGCCAAACTGTGTGCTTTTAGTGTGCTTTGAACTTCAGCCTTTCCACACAACTGAAACAAGCCACTTTGAATCCTAAACCAACATGCTTACCCATGAATTCTCAGTCTTCCTATAAGGCTGCTTGAGAAAGGTCTGGGCTGTTTGTGCTGCTTGGTGGGCACTTTGCCAGAACCCTGCAAAGAAACACCACTTACTGGAAATGTCAAGGGAGCAAAGAATAGAGTACATTTTGTGGCTACTTTGGACAAACTCTGAAAAACAAAGCAAGGGTGGTGCATAGGGTACTGAGAAAAAAGAGGGGCAAGAGCCCTGCTTGGATACTTCACCATCATTTCAGATTTATGGACTAACACAATGCACTTCCTGGTGAAGGGCTGAGCTTCTGTGTTGAATCACAGAATCACAGAATC
>VZTT01053426.1:4449-22046 GCA_013400855.1 Buphagus erythrorhynchus
TTAATGAGGGAAAAACAAAGCCCTGTTTGTCTGTTATCCCCTAAAGACTACAGTTTCTATGAATAACCTTAAGGCACGCATGGAGAAATTGACAATTCTAATGATGTTTCTCTTAAAACAGTTTAGTTAAATACCATGGGAAGCAAGCAAGGAAAAGGTCGCCTTCATGGTATTTCCTAAAGTGACAGTACAGCAGCATTTGTGGAATGTCCTGGAGCACACTCATTTGGCTTTAATAAAAAATAATGAAAAAAACCCCAACAACAAGAAAATTAGCTGAATGATAAAAGCAAATAATTCAAAACAGATTTCCTTGTAAATCCTGGCAATCATCCGTCTAGAGCATCTGATCGAAAGGAGACAAAGCCAATAGTTCTGTACCACCTGAAAACCATCTTTTGTATGTTAATCACACTCTATGCAGAAAAAAGATGTTTCTTTTTCTTTATCAATGATCATTTATGATCCTTATACTCAATGTATAGAGTAACAAATCAACAATTTTTCTGCAGTGCAGATGCAATTAGTGTTGAAGATACAGTAGTACATGTGAGATATTCATATTGGATTTGCTTGTATAGTATATTAAGAGCACTGCTGAGTGCTTCAGTGAAGAAGACTAGCCCTGCATTAAAAGAGACCATATAGGAGCCTCTGTACATATTTCTTCTGTAATTTCATTTGAAAGTGAAAAAAACATTGGAGATGCCTTTTATATTGACAGAAAGCTAAAAAGAACAATTTATTTGGAATTGTTTCTCCAGACCACCATCTCTGCAGTCAAAGCAGCTGTACTAATTCATCTGAAGAGGGGCTCTTCCTACACAGTGAGGACCTGAACTGAACAGAGACCTACAGAGAGAGACAGAGAAGAGTGAGTCAGAAACTACACAGACCATCCAGGTTAGTTCTGATTTGCATATGGGGAATGGGAGAGGAAGAGAATACCAGGGAAAATAATTTTAGCTACCATTTTGTTTTCTTAAACTTGTATGATGTTTACATCACCAGGCAAGAGGAGCCTTCTGCATACTGCAAGGTGGTAAGAGGGTTTTTCAACTTTAGAGCAAAGTTAGAGCAAACAGGACCTGATAAGGCCCAATAATGGAAAAACAAGGTGTGTTTAGAAGCAGCACATATCCTAATGGTATAAAAATTGTAGTCTCCAATCCCATCTGTCTTTAACCCATCACCATTTCAGCAGAACAGAACTTATATCTAGGTTGTACTACAAGTGTTAGTCACACCATTACTCTGTCTGAAAGCCAACATATTGGTTTTGATTATAATTATAGTCTAAACTGGAGTAATTTCTTGTAAGTGAGTTAATAGACTTATTGGAAATGATAGTTTAGTAACATTCTTGATTTTATCTTCCTTCCTTCCTTCCTTCCNTTAGAATACTTCAGTGTTTTGGTCTATTAAGAATTTATGCTTCCAATTTGTCCATGAAGTCTAATAATACCTCGTGTCTCATGATTTTCAGTGTCCCTTTTATTTTTTTCTTGCAGACTTGCAACAGTCATTTGCAGAAACAAAATAATGTGAAACCTTTTCTTCCCATGGTATTTGCACTTTATGTGAAGCAATGCTGTGAAGTCTCGTGGCCCAGTTCCCTACTGACACCAGCTCTGCAGCAGTATTTACATGAGTGTAATGTGGGTGTGGAGTGTGACTGAGTTAAGGTGCCTGATATGAATGAGCAGGGCAGTGGTAAATCAGTGGTCAGGGCTCAAGCTCTATCATCCATCTGATGAACTGAACAGTAAATTTCCTGTAGCTGTCTCCATAGGCATGACACTGCCTCTCTGTCAGTATCCTAAGTATCCACATCTGTTAGAACCTCACAGACACCAATACAAAAAATTCAAGTGCTAAATTCAGATTCTGCCACGTGAAACAAAACATGATGTTCAGCTCACAGCTCCAGTTTTCTATATGTGTATGGCTATCTATTCAAAAGGTACAACTACTCCCCATAATTTAAAAACATTATTATTTTATATCTTTGAAGTCTTTTGAAAAGCTGATTCATTCCTGATTAGCTACATCCCCCTAGGTGACCAGTTTCTCCTCTGGCATGTGCAGTGGTCCAGGAGCAAACAATGGCTTGAGGGACCCAGTCTCTGTGCATGAACCTCTTGCATAGAATCAGGGCCACTACCTAGTTAAATATGTGCTGCTCTCCTGGCATACACCAAGTTTCCCTCTGGCTCAGACTGCCAGGATGGAATTAAAGCTTGCAGAACCTGGGTGTGCCCCTCGTCACTCAACTGCTTCACAGAGAAAGCAATGTATTTTTTGTCTCCAGAGCAACTCTGCCTTCTGGTAAACATGCATGTACCACTTAGCACCTCAATGGACCATGGGTGCTCTGCATTCCCTGTAAAATGAACCTTCTTGCCAAGTACAACAAAGATGGTTTTCTTCTCTCCTGCCCTCACCCTCACAGTCAAGCAGATTTCCAAGAAAGCAAGTCAGCGTCCTTTGCCTAGAAGTAAGGAGCCACCTTTCCGTAGGAACATTGTCTCATTTCCAGGACTCCTAAGCATACAGGAATTCCTGTAAAGAAGGTCAAGTATCCTTCAGGAAAGTGTGTGTCACAAAATAGGACAGATTTCAAAATAGGACAAATTTCATGTGATGAAAATTATGTCTAAGAAAAATCAGGGCACGTCAAGAGTGCTGTAATAGAGGGAAGGCAAAAAATCTCAAAGCAAAGCAAACAAAAAACCAAACCCAAACTAGACTAAAACACCAAAGCCCCCACAGCCAGAATAAAGAGCTTGGCTATCAAATATTGAAACTAAATGTCATTTGCAATTAATTGCTATACTAAGGTCAACTGCCTCCCTAATTGATTTCTGCTTCTTACTAGAGGATCAGTGCTGCTGATTAGTTTGCATGTAAACTTCCAAGAATATGAATAATCAGAGTTTAGCAAGGCACACCAACTGAAACTAATTCTTCTAGGTCTTCTTCAAAGAATACACAGTAAACAAATGTTGTCCCCTACACAGCATCACTGGTAGAGCCAGGACTTTTTGTTCCAGCTACTTTTTTTTTCCACTGAGATGCTACAAAGCACTTAAAAGCATGCAGAACTGACTATATTGAAATAATTTTCCAATGAAGTGAGTTTTCTTGGCAGAATAGGAGCAGTGGGACAGCTCAGTCACCAATTCTGCAAAAAGGAGGATATTTAGCTGGAGTTCCCTGCCTGCTGAGCAGCTGTTTCAGGACCCAATAGTAGCCAAGTAGCACTTAAAAAATCCCAAGGCTGTTCTATTGGCACTAGAGTTTTAACATACCTCCATCAGCTTATAGACCACAGAGTTACAAGTGGAGTTTAAAAATTGACATTACTGTTTCACTTTGGTTTTGTGTCAAGCAGTAGTCAATCAGAGTAAAGGATCTGGCCTAGATCCTGTATTAGAATAAGAAATGGAAATAGACTTTCCCTTTCCATTTCTCTGTTCCTTTGATAGATACTGCTTTGATTTTCCTGGAAGTCACTGAGATCTCTGTCTTCATAGCTGGAGACTGACTTTACTTCTGACTTTATTAATGCCCTTTTCTTGGTTGGAACAAAAAATGTTGATATAGATAATTGGTAACGAAATGATGGTCAATACAACATCAGGTATTCCCTAATCACTTCCAAAACTTAAAAAGGCCCCTAATCCCCTCCTCTCTATGCAGCCAAAAAAGTCCATGTGCATATATGAGGGGAATAAAAAGGAAAACAACCCCTGATCATTCAGAGCCCAAACTAATTTTTAAATTACTATTAACAGAAGTGTGTGTTGCAGTGCAGCTCAATCAGCTAGGATTCTTTTCCAAAAATGCAAAAAAATCCTTCAAATGAAAAACATTGAAGAATGTCATTAAGCAGACCATTATTGGAACAGCTGCCTAGGGACAAGCTCACTCCAGCCACCTTAGTTCACATCTTTAGTAGATTTAGACAACGATATATGCATAATAATATTTGTGATACATATCACCTATCTTCATGCTGCATCTGTCTGTAAGGTGACAATTTGGTAGAACACAGATTTCTAAAAGAAAAATTATTCCTCTGGAAGATGAGAAAATATATACAGAATAGAAGGAAGCATTCAAAAATGATGGGGAAGGCAGAGGAAGATTGCATTTTACAAATCAGTGCCCTCTATTTTGCTAAATGAAATGCAGCTGAACTGTTTTACTACAGCTCTGGTCTGTGCAAAATAACATGAAGAAGTTCAAAATGGTCATAAGGTGTTATGTATGAACACAACACAAATTTCTTCAAGGGAGGCAAATGAAGCCATGATGAAGTTGCTGACTACAAATATTTACAGTTGTCAGGGGCTGGTAACTACCTTTAATTGCCTACAGATGATCAGAGCTTTAGTGGCAGGAAATTTAATCTAATTCTGGCTGATTCTGTCTCCCTTGCCTTCAGGGATGTGGGTTTGAGTTGAGCTGTTATCTGAAAATGGAGGTTCACTTTGAAGATGTTTGAGAAATACCAAGCAAATCTAAAGGGAGAAAAGAAACAACTCCTGTAGAAGTTTCATTTTTTTTCCTTTTACTTCCAGCTGAGGTAAAGATGACTCACTTTCTAAAAGCTCCTAAACTGCTTCTTTTTGGAGAGGGAATGCCTTTCCTCTTTCCGTAGCTGTTATCCAACATGCAGCAAATGCTGATGTTCTTTCTTGCATGCTTGCTTGCTTGCTTGCTTGCTTATTTGCTGGCTGGCATGTTCCCCTGCCAGCATGCAACTTGTGCAGACCACTCACAGAATCTTAACCAATACAGGGGTGACTATTTAATGGCCTTGAGAAGCCAATAAAAGACACAGAGCTGTGAACAATACAGGAAAAACACAGGGAAAAGGGTGAAAATTGGAATGTGCTGCCTCCAGGAAGGCCTGTACTAACATCTTACTATGATGGATACAGATTTGAATGCAGTTTTAGTTGACCCAAATTTTGTGGTGTGGGCCATTTTATGAAATGGGAACCCAATCTTTTAATTTAAGAACAATTGGTAGAAGTAGCTTGATAGCTAGTACATTGACTTCAGGCATTGTCAAGAAATTATCTTCATACTGAATACCATAACTTTCATTAACTACACAACTCTTACACATCTGATAAGATTTCATTTCTAGGAACAAATGTATTTATTTATTTATTCCTAACCATTTTTTTAAATTTAGAAAATAAACTCACAAAAAAAAAAATGTTTGTGCTGGGTTTGTAGTGGGGTCTTACAAAACCATATTCTTCCACAGTGTCAGGAATGCTGCAGGAAAATAATGGCACCAGCAAAAAATCAAATGCAAGCTAACCCTACCAGCAATAAGTTTTGTCACAGTTTCACTCAAACATCTTCATGAATATACTCATGTGTAAATGCATACATGCATGCACAAGTGTGTACGTGCATTATAGTTCATTCATCAAGTGGAAAAAAAAAATCTTGTGGCATTACCAGTTATAAATTTTAAATAATAATGAATGTTATTTCAGATGAGCTTTGTCCAGACCTCCTTTACTTTTTAAAAGTTCAAGGCATTTTTGCTAAATGATGTATCAACAACATTAAAGATGTTGGTTATGTTAGGATTGATTGAAAAACTTTAGTATGAAAAAAGCATATATATATATATGTCCCTGAATTGAAGCGTCCTTATTCATCTGGCAGTCAGTGAGAGTGGAATCCAGCTTTTAGACCCGATGGTGTGGTTTCAGTCTAAAGTTAAAAATAATTTTAGAAGGATTATATAAACTAAATGAATGTACACGCATTTTTGTTATATTGACTATATATGCCTCATTGCAGCCCCTCAGCAATGGGGGACAGAATTTTGTGTGGTTCTTTGACAAGTGATGATAGTGATGGATCCACCACCACATCACATCCAATATCAGTGTATACTAGTAATACTGCTCTGTATTTCAGACTGGAGGGATGCTCAAAACATTGTGTGGCATTTCAGAGACTGGGAGACATGCAGGGAGGACAGCAGGGTAGGAAAGTCCTGTTGGTCCTGTACCCTGTGGTGACTGAGCTGCTGACCCTGGGTGGTGGTGTCAGGCAAGGCACGCAGCCAAGGGCACAGAGCTGTGGTGTTTACTCTCACTGTCAGATGGAGCAGGCAGCCTGGCACTGGGGCCCTTCTCACAATGGACACTTCTGTTGTCAGATTAATTGACCCATGTCCTTTTGTTTTGATGAGGGATCTAACAAACACTTCATATCTCCAGAGTTTGAGCAACATCTCAGAGATGCTTTTGCTTCTGTCTTCTGAAAGGAATGCGGTTTTGAGCAGCAAATTATTTGATTTTGTATGTCCCTTTCTCCTTTTCACTCCTTACTATTCTGGGCCCTTATATACTACAACTTTTTTTGACCAAGGTTTTGACCTTGGTCTTCAGAACTGAAAAATTCTTGTTAAAATAGGTGATTTCTTTAATACTTTTATTCCTAAATTCAGAAGGAGCTTCCTTTGTAGGTATGTTTGTGCTGCCTTGCAAAGTAGACATTTTGTGATATAGAGTTCAGAGAGACAAATGCATCTTCTTTTTTGGCACCTTTGGCAGGACTTTTAGTTTTGCTGTCCCCTATAAGCTAATACACAAAAATACCTCCTATTAAATGTCACTTCTTGTGCAAGGGGAATGCTCCACTGAATCAAACACTTTTGAAAACTGCAACACTTTTCAGTTTTCTCTGAGGTATCTCCAGTATTTCATAATAAAAAACTGGCTTCTCTGTCAGCTTCTATTTCAAGGTGTTGCTAATGCCAGTAATTGAATTATGTAACACCAAAGTTCAAGGTACTTTGTTGTAATTGAATGAACAGAGTCACAGAAAGAATCAGTTATTATCTAGTTTCATTTACTGGTGAATAAATGTTGAAGCATGGAGCAGAATTCAAATTCTATGTCCTTGTTTAATGTACCACACATTTCTCCTACAGCCAGTAATAGAAAACAGGAGTTGTGCTGCAGCCATAAGACAATGCTCTGTCAATGGAACATCCAGATGCTGTGGTGAGAGGGGGCCAGCTTTCACATGGGATTATGGGGAGAGTAAGGAGCAACATATGTAAGGAACTGCAGATATTCCTTTTTTTATCTTAACATTTATGGTGATTAGATTGTTTTTCCAGTGGCACAAGCCTGATTCCTGTTGGTACTTTCTGGTGTTTTGCACATTCTTGTTTTGTGTGTGTGGAGCAGCGGAGCATCACTTTAGCTTCCCCCCAGCCCCAGTTTTCGCTCCATCATTTCTATCTTTGTCATTCAATTTTCCATCCACTGCAGCACCTTACCCTATTGTCTTGTAGACAGACTCTCTGCTTTGAACATATCAGAATAACCTTGGCTAAGGAACCAAATGGATGACCAGCTTTGTCTTAAAGATGGGTGTTTCATTAACTTTTAAGTAATGGACAGGGCCATTTATCTTTGTTACATTGTATCATAATAAATTACTCAATGTAGAACTGTGAGCAGGGAGATAGCCTTGATTATGTGAGCACACCTAACCCCTTGTGCCTCGGCCTGCTGCTGCAGGTTAGTTTCTAGGGCTGGATAAAGGTCTCTGGCTCCAGAACCCTTGTCGTAGAAAGGAGAGGGATGCAAAAGAAGGAATCAGTTAATCATTCCCAGGTCTTCTTTCAGGCCTTCTTTCCTCTTCCAGTGAGAAACTGAGAAGTTAGAGATGAGGAGGGGGGACCAAGGCAGTTAGATGGAGCTCAAAAGGTGGAGATCAATACAGAAGTACATGGCATGCAGAACAGGGAAAGAGGGACTAAATGGGGAAGGACTTAGAGGATGAGATGAAAAAAGTGGTAGCTAGAGATGTGAGTGGGAAGTGAGGATTAACAGACCAATGGGAATGTGTGAACAGAAGGGAGGACTGATTGAATTTTAAGATCTCTTCTACCATGCATGACATGTAGTTTGCATGTGTAAATAATATAAAACTTTCTCAGGCTTTATGCTGAGGAAGGCACAGTACAGCTCATACTAGAGGAGCTCTGATGGGTCCCTGTGGTTTCATACAAGTCTCATTGTGCTGAATATTGTAATTTAGTCATGTGGCCAATGTCTACTTTGCTTACAGGGTAGAATTGTAGTTAGTTAACTGCATGCCAGTAGTTAGCAGGTACCTACTGAGCCTGTTTGTGATGGGCCATTATTATTACAAGGGCTGCATTCAATTTTTGGTCTGTACCCATGTTCTTCTCCATAGGACCAAAGAAACAGAAAGAAAGATATCATGGCTTGCAAGTAGTTTGTACCTGTTTTGTACTTTATTGTGTATTGGTTTAAGTGAAGGCAGAGAGGACAGGACAGTGGTGACTTGGCCTTGTCTTGTTTGGTTTGGCCTGCGATTTTGAAGGCAGCATTTTCTCCCTGTAACTTGCTTTCTCTGGTTATGTCATTGAAGACACACATATTTATGTGTGTATATATATGACTTTGCCTTGTGGCACGTGTTGATTGGAATTGTCATCGTGAGAGTTCAGTTATTGCAACCAAAACGAATGTTTTACACATACAAAGAGCAAACCATGTATTTCCATGAGTTAAAAAAAAGAGAGAGATTTTGCAGATGGTGTTACTATCTCTGAATTTCAGTGTTTCTATTTAACAGAGAATGTGGTTTCTTTCACTGCAGACAGCAACACACACGAGGCAGACAACTCCCCCACATTAATCCAGCTATTAAAATCAGATACAGTTAAAAGTGAAGTCAGAAAACAGCAAAAACAGTAGAAACAGCAGTTTACACAGGATTAAAGCTATCTGAAGAACGAATGGAGATGAAAAAACTAGGAGATGAGGGCTTTTTATTCGGTTAAATCATATCCTCTCCATTTCAGGGAATAAAATCTCTTAGGGTCAGACTGAGCGGAGTAGCGGGGGAACTCCCTCATCCCCGGGCCGCTGCAGCCCGTGGTTTGGGGACAGCGTAGGTCGCGGAGCAGGAGGCTGCCGAGGGCGCGCTGCTGCCCGCGGGGTCCGCGCCGGCAGCCGAGCTCAAACCTCTCAGCCTTGAGAGGAAAGCTGCGTGGGAGAGCGCTCCTGCTCCCGAGGGACAGCTCACTCACGGCCACGGCGATGGCTGTGGCGGCGGCGAGCCCGCCCGGCTCCTGCCCGCAGCGCTGCCGGGCGAGCAGCGGCGGCGGCTCCCGGAGCGCAGCGCTGCCCGCCCGGCGCGGGGCCCTTTAAGAGAGCGCAGCACAGTAGCAGGGGCCGGCCCTGCCTCCCGCACCGCAGCGCTGGAGCGGCGCTGGGCCATGGGAAGCAGTTCCTGCTCTGGGTCCGAGGGAGCGCACGTAGCAGCGGCAGCAGCAGCAGCAGCAGCAGGAGCAGCAGGCACCCCAGCTCGCCCAGCTCCGCTCGCCCAGCAGCATCCAGCGTGGGGACCAGCGCTCTGCCTGACACGGGATGGACGTTCCTGAGCACTGAGCTCAGCCGCTGTAAAAAGCAAGTAGGAAAACATACATCTGGATAAAATTGGTAAGTCAAACTCGAGGCACATCCTCTTCCTCGGACTGCAGTTTTCCAGTCTCTTAATTTGTAGTGTTCTTTGCAGGCGTTTTTTATTTATTTATTTATTTTTTAACTTTTAAGCAGAGCAGCTGGGAAAACATGGAGGCAAATAAAAGTGTAAAAGGACTTTGACGGTTTGTCAGTGTTTCTGCTCCTGTTTTTGAAATCCTCTTGCCCCGTAGAAGCTTTGCTGCAGGAGTGAGGAAGGAGAAACCGGCAAGTGCTTTTGTATGTGGGGGGACAGAAAGCTAGTAAAAGTTGTAATTGGCTTTTCCGTAGGACGTGATTAAAGATTTCAAAAAACAAACAAACAAAAAAAAAAAGCCAACAAAACAAACCCCAACTTTCAAGAAGCTTGAAATGACTTGTCAGTTACTTTTCCAGAGTAAACACAAGTCTCGTGTTCAAGGCTTAAACGCACCGAGATTTGTACAGCAAGGAGAAGGAACTTTTAAAAACTGTGTTGTCAGTGTAAACCCGGGTGCCAAAGTATTGCCGGGCAAGCGTTGTATATATTTGTTTAAATTTAAGTAAATCCATCGTCAGCCCTGGGAGGGCAGAGACAGGAGATGCCATTTCCCCCGCGGCGGACAGAGAGCGCTGTTGCTGCACCCGGCATCAGCCTCCCTGAAACGGGGAGCTGGTGAAAATCCAAGGGGAAAATCCAGTGGAGGCGAGATGTTTTAAACCATTAAACCAGCAATTGTTCGCACGAGCGCCAGGCTATAGTAGGTAGTATCCAGTTGGAGCAGCCAATGTTTTTAATTTTCATTCCCTTTAAGTTTTGGGGGCGGTTTTTTGTTTTGATCGTTTTGTACGAGATGATCTGAATTACAAGGAGAAATATATTAGAGCCTGGTTATGACCTTGTTATCTTTTCTGGAGTGTGTTCTGGAGTCATTCTGGATCAAGAAGGGGAGGGAAAGTGTGGAATCTCTTGACAGAAATGTTACTTCAGTAGTGGTGTGGAAGATGAGGAAGAACTGTCACTGTATTGATCAAGTTGCAGGCTGGAATTGGACATCTGACATGGGAACATATCCTTTATATCCAATAGAGATGTACAGCAGAGGTTAGAGATCTACAAGTGACTGAGATCAGTAAACCCTAATGACTGAATGGCATATTTTCAAGTAGTTTGGGGAAAGGTCATGTCCAGGTATATAGCTTTCCTCATAGAAATCCCAATACCCTCCCAAAAGGCTGACAATTGTGCCATATTTCACCTGTATAAACAAAGAGTTAGAAAATGCAGCAATAATCTGTTCTTACCTTTTGTGTGTGTATAGTTGCTTATGCATCACCTAGGGTGTAAAATATTCTTCTTTGTGGAGTAGGAGTTTGGGTTTACTTAAATCAAAGGCTTTAAAAGAAATGAAGGTATTATTTTAACTAATGCAGCTCTCTTATGAGTAGAGACGGACCAGAGCTGTCAATTTTCCCTCTGATCCAACCTCTGTTAGAGTTTGATGTTTCTATTGTGACCTGGGGCTTTGATTGTGCCTCAAACAAGACTTTTCTGTCTGACTGTATTCCCGTTACTTACAAATGACTTGCAGTGGAGTGGAAAGATTTGCAGGTTTTGAGTCCTTAATGTGAGACATGCTGGGCAAAGCAGATTAAAAGAACTGAATGACCATATGGAACGCAGTCATTCCAACTACCAATTATTATGCCTCATTGAAAAGTTTAGAGTTCTACTACCTCTGTTGGATCAGTGGAGTATGTGAAGACAACTTTCTTACCTGCAAGAGACAGTAAAACACTTATTGTGCAGGAGTGCATCCTTGTGATGCTTGTAGTTTTTCAAGAAAAAAACAGCCATGTCTTTATACTCCTTAAGCTTCATTAGACATCCAGGTATGAATGGCCTGTAAAAATGATTTACTGGATCAGAGGAAGGATTTCGCTCTTCTGCTCCTCTCTGAACTATCAGGCATTGGTCAGGTGTCTAACTATTGCCTCAGTAACTTATTGAGGAATCTTTCACTTCCCTTCAGTCAGATTGCAAGTTCATTGAGAATGATAGAGCTATCAGACACTCTGAGACACATTTGAACCTAGCAGATGCTTGCCTTGGTAGGAGGCTAATTTATGCATTCAAAGTGTCTCCTCCATCCACCATCACTGATGTCCAGCTAAGCTCTTAAAAGTTGCATCTCCCCACTATTTGTGTGCATTACATGTTTAATATGGTATCTGTAGTTGTTTCAGTTTAATTCTCCTACTGCCCTATATTTCAAATTAAAATTTTTTCTACACAAATGGAGAAGACAGCGTGATGAGCCAGATCGGATTTTTACTGCATTGTTTGGAAATTCACTTTAGTATTTGTTTTATTTTGCTCCCAAGTGTTTTGCTTTGAGTTATTTTGTACCTGGGAGTGAACACTGTAAGTCTGTCTGTGGCTGATGCTGAGGTCATACAGTTAACTCCTGCAGAGTTCCCAAAACATTAGCTTAATATGACATATGTGTGTGATATTTAAAATGTAAAGGGATCCTCCACCTGTATTTATGCTAAATTGATGAAATGGAGCTTCCTTGAATAGCTTTTTTCATTAGAGACCACTAATCTTTTTACCTGCCAGATGATACTTAGCATGTTGGCAGTGCTATAAATTCTGCGACTGCCATTGGAGCACTTGTCTTCTTGCTTACACTGACAGTAACTCTGCTAAGTGAGTTTAGCCAGAGCAAGACTCATGATTACTCAACAAATTACTGTCAGCTTGGCTTTTAATATAATTTTTTGTCATTGTTTCACAGAGCTTCGGGTTAATTAATCTTTGAGCATCATATAATAGTTTGCTTGATGAAGCCTACTGTGAAATCCTTTCTTTTAGAATGTTTCCAGCGTTATGAAGTGCTGGATGTTACCACAGGATATGAAGGCTTGTTGGTGCTCACACAGCTGTGGTGAATCCAGCCTTGTTCTTTGTTGTAGGTAAAGACTCTTTCTGCTTTTTGTAACAGAACCAGGATCCCAACTTAAAACCCTAGTTTCATATCAAAGGCTGACTATGCTGATAACATAGTAACTTGCTCTTTTCTTCGATAAGAGATTTTGAATTTTTTATACTGAGCAGTGATAGGTGTGGTTTATGTCTGATTTATTCTCCCTGTCTCTAATTTAGCATTTGGAATGCCACATTTTCCATTACACATGGGGCAAGTTTATCTGTATAAGTGGAGACCTCTCAAGATGTTGTCCTGTGCAAGATCAAAACATGTTAACTTGCACAGAATACAAAGGAAAGTAAGATTTAATAGCTCTGAAGGTGCATATGGAAAGGAATTAAGGCAGGAATGTGTTCCCCAAAGAATATTTTCAGTGGATACATCTACGTAGCTAGTCCTGACTCTTCCAGGGAGACTACATCAGATCTGTCAATACTCATATGGATTAGCATCCTCCAAAGAATTAATTTATTTTCATCTTCACATGTGTACATCTGTCATTTCGTGTCTGAGACAATTGATGACTGAGCTTTTCCTTTTATTATATGTAATTCCAAAGTTCTTTTATTCTTAGCCAGATTAATCAGAATCCTTGAAAACTTCAATCTCTCTTTAATCTCAATCTGTTGTTGAGAGTATTATTTCTTACATGTAAAAATAATGAACAAGAAGTCTTTAAAAAAATTTCAGGCACTCTACTGGTTTAATTATGCTTTTAAAAACATGGTAGTGACCTAATATACCATTAAATTATCACATTTAAATACTGCATTGACCTTGCCAGCCAGTAAATCAAGCAATGGCGAAATCCCTTTTGTTCTTTTTGCTACACCCTGAAACCTGTGAAATAATCTTCTGAGCATTTGGCAAAAGTATGTATCAAGTTGGTGTGTTTTGTAGCATGAAATGAGGAAAAGAGGTAAAAATTTTTAGCTTTCTAGGGACCAAATAAGGTACTGCTGAGATTCCCCCCTCCTCCTTTTTCATAAATTCAAGAGACCATGGATTGTAAAAAAGAGAAGAGAATGAGAAGAAAAAAACAAGGTGGCAGCTGGCAGCGCTGTTATTTAGTAAGGGCTGCACTTCTCAGTGCCTTCATTGGAAAGAATAAGTTTTATGCTCAGGGCTGTTTTTTACCATCTTGTCAAATTGTCCCTTTGGGGAGGGAATGGATTGGGGTGTGGCATACAGCTGATTCACAGTGCAGCTTCTGACTTTTGGAATGGAGCAGAGATTAAAAGCAGCTCCAAAGTCTTTGTCTGTATCACTTTTAGTTTCCTGCTATCACACATTTTTCCCTTTGAGAAATGTGACATGCTGAGAAATGTGGCTGGGCATAAAGGAACATCAAGTGGTGAACACTCTTTTATGCCATGTTGTGTATGATGCAATATCCAGGGGCAGCAGGAAGGCTAATGGCACTTTTTCCCAGTTATTTTCACTTGTGCTTCACTTTTTTTCTCACCTGAGTGTTTAGTCATTTAGCCAATATGATGTGTTACCAGTGTGTGTCTAGCTATGCAGCCTCTTTCTGGATGTGTATCAAGATGTACCTGCAACTGTACCTACACCTCTTTATTAACTGGCATAACCATATACTTCTGTTTATTTTGAAATCCATGGAAAGTACATGAAGAAACACTGTAATTTTATTTCTCCAAGAGAATCTTTTCCAGCAGGTGATGAAATCCCAGCTCATGCCAGATGAAAAGCTCTTGTGTTATCATTTTCAGTTAATTAAAAAAATAAACATCAAATCCCTTACAGCAGTGGGTTTATAAGTACTGTGTGTGTATGTGTGCATGTATGTGCATGCCTACACCAGTGCTTCACTCTCATGTGCCTTTGACAGCACACTGGAAATTATCATAAACTTTTAGGTTCAGGACTTGATGCAGGGATACAGCGGTGGATGGAGGAGTTTGTTTGTTTTAGTACATCTTACAGTAGCTGAAACAGACCCAAAATAAAGTAAAAGCTTTAGTGTTTGCCTTAAGATGGCAACATTTTTTTTTTTTTTTATTAAGAAAACATACTAAAGGCTCAATTTTTATCTTCTGGTAGGCAAGCAAAATATTTTTTCTGGCAATTTGATGCTTTATTAAAATGAACACTTACTTGATTAAATGTGCCAAATTTGTGTGTGCTAAAAGGCAGGAAGCTGGGGTTGCTGGAATAGAAAGGTGCACTGGCAGCTGGGCTGAACTACCTCTTGGCACCTTATCTGTCTATTAAGTGCAGATCCCAGTAAGCTGAAGGATTATTATCTTCAGAAAATCTTGGACAGCTTCACTGGTGAGTTAGATTTCTTTTGCTTTCCTATTAAGAAGGTAAAATTAATTTATTTTGGGGGAAATCTGTTAAACTGATAGATTTGGAAGACAGTGGTCTCTTTGTTCAGTCACAGAATAAGTGATGCCTTGGACCGTGGTTGAGTCACCTTCCCCAGTGCTGCTCTCTAGTCGTGTGTTCAGTGGATCAAACTCAATGTTTAGCATCTTTCTGTTCAAATTTTTTTTTTTTTTTTTGGCCAGCATTGTCAGATTTGTGACAATGAGCTGACTGTTTAGATTTTGAGATGGCTTCTTCTTGAATCTCATTAGGTTTTGACTACAGAAGTCCTTGTGGATTGTTTTGTTTCAAGTGACAAACTTGCTCACTTATCAGGACAGCCTTGATCAATTCATTTCACATGAGCAGTAATGAAATGGGAATGGTTTTTGGTCATCATCCAGAATGGATTCAGCCTAGTGACCTGGTAGAAGGACATATTGTATTCCATTACCAGTCCTGTGAATCATTCAGTCTCCCAATTGAATGTGGTTTTCCAGTACTCCACTTGCATTACACAAGCCTTGTGTTTTTAGGCTCTGCGTTCTTTTCCTGATTCAGAGGCCCTTTGGAAAGTTTCATGTGGGCTTTTGCATTAAGCTCATCTGGAAATCAAAGACTAAACTACAGATGGTTTCTTTCAGAGTGGGACAGAGGGACTGTGTGTGACAGTGGCACAGGGTTTGTTGTAATACCTGCAAGGATGTGTAAAACGGTAGTATAGACTATACTTTTTGGCTGGATATGGTATTTTAAAAAAAGAGATACTGCTTTTGAATATTATGCAAAATCTGTATTTTTATGTTTGTATATATGTCTGCTTCCCTTTTTCCCTGAGATTTAAACAATGACTGTCTTTTAATCATATTCTCTAGGAAAAAAGTAAATTTCTGTCCATGGAGAACTTGATCATAAAAGTATATATTTGTACTGGAAGCTGCTTTTTACTCTTTGTGCTGGTTATTTTTTAATGGCACACTACTCAGGTTATAGAGTGAAACTTGGCCAGGTAGTTCCAACTTCCTGTTTCTTGTTCACTTCCCTAACAGTTCTTTCATCGTCTAATACTATAAGAATTTGGGTTGGAAGCCCTTCAGGGATTTATTTATATTGAACAACTTTTTCTTTTTACCTTTTTTTTTTCTTTTTTTTTTTTTTTTCCTTTAAGAAAAAACCCAAGAACAAACAAGGAGTTCTAGTGATGTTAGGTTTTAGGCAATAATGTTATGCTTTTGCCAACCATCCAATGTCATGTTTAAGATGGCTGACTTGTAGGTGAAATTAAAATGGAAAAATGAAAACATACTCTAGACAAGCTGTTTTTTCCCTGTTTCATTTAGTTTTTCAATGCAACTTAATTAGGTGGAGGGAATGAAACTACTACAGTACTGCAACTTCAGGCACAATAGGGAGAACAAGAAAGTGGCTATGAAAGTTTGGAGACTGATGCTCTTGCTTGCTACTTTGACTTCAAGTCCCAAGGCCCAGTCAATCAAAATAGCTCAGAGAGATATTTTCAGTTTCTCAGCCTGAGAACAAAATTACGTGAATAGCCAGGCATCTAATGTGCAAAATTCTTTAGGAAAATATAGCATCTCATACCTCAGAAATATTTGCACTCTCTTGGAAATCTTGTCTCTCATCTTTACTCAGTGATTGTTAACAGAAATCTTTTCATATTTCATAAGAATTTGGTAATCTGCACGGGGTGCTGTAAGGTGTTTTAATAAGAAAAATTCATTTTTAATACTCTTGCATGTTTAAACATGGTTTCTTTGGGAACCAGAGCTAAGATCAGCAGGAGTAGAGTTCTAGTACAGGGTACCTGCAATATGGCTGTTTTTCCAGTTCAGTCTTTAAGTTATGGCTTCTTTTTCTCCTTGCCTTTTTTGCTTCCTTACTTAATTTACAAATCTGTTTGACACCAAAAATCTGGTAGACCAACAGGGGACCAGTGCAGCATTCTCAGCTGTCAGAATTCCTTGTGGGACGGCAGTCACAGGGAGATGGTGAGTTGCCAAATACATATAGGGACTCTGCTTCTGAGGACCACTTTATATGGGGCATGAATGAAAAATCAGCAGAGCAAACCAGCACCACCAAAAGAACTTCTGCATTAAACATTTCTGTTCTCTTTTCTCAAATGCGAGAGATCAGATATGGTCAACAGTGTTGATGTGTGTGGACAGGGTTAGATAGCTACTGCTGTACAACAGTATGTAATAAATGATGTGTATTTAAGAGTATATATGTTGATGAATAATGGATACAAGCAGGTATGAGAGTGGTCATTACTTTGTAGTTGTACAGTTTGAAGGGCCTGAGGTGGATTTGATTGTACACATGACTGCATGTGTGGAAGGGATATACATGAAGTTATCATGCTACCTGCTTTATTGAGCCCCTTATCCCAGTGTCTGAAACTGTGATTTGTTATGCTGTGATATGATCCAAAATAGAACCACAACTCACTGTAGCTGGTTCTTTCAATCCCCTGGGAATGTTTGTCTGGCTTAAATGCATGAAACTGAAATGTGTTATACAGAGCTGCAGCTTATCATGAAACTGAAATGTGTAATATTGTGCTGCAGCTTATAGATCAACACTGACTCCATTTGTGGGAATGAATGAATACCTCATGTTTGATGTGCTACAGGAGAGTTCACAGATGATTTCTTATGTTACAGTGCTGTATTTTTCATGCTTTTTCAGCTTCAAGTGTTTAGTGTTTTCCTGTGTGCAG